>MIQA02007451.1:0-26567 GCA_001887855.2 Sclerospora graminicola | reverse complement strand
CAATCTGCGGGGCAAACCCGTCGTAGTTGTGGACTCGTATGCCTTTGTCCAATACAATCTTGGGTCTGGAAATCCAATTACAAATGTTTACAGGGAGAGCACGGTTGGGGCTATCGATGAAGCGAAAGAAGCCATCTGCTATCGCAAAACAAATCCCCAAATGGTACGCAACAGCAAGAGCAATGGCGCGGTTGATGATTCGTACCGAAGAGAATCAAGTGTTGAAATCGTCCGAGCAACGAACAAATTGGGTATTTTGCACGGGGTGGCTCATAGGAAAAGATAATTGTTTAACCAATCACCATTCCATGAAAGACGAGGATACTGTCGATCGAGATGAGAAACGTGCTGAAAATCAATGGAAAGAAGGGGCAGCAAGCACCGAGTCGCTGGTCAACCGTTTCTGGAAATATGCTTTTCCTCGATCAAAGAATAAGCGCAACCGCGTGGTGGAAACCGTGGTTGGGTTCATGGCAGAAAACAACTCCTGTCGCGATTCAGGTTTTATGGGAGAGCATGTGGGGGTCGTAGTGGCTACGAAAGTTTCTGTTGTTGCTGAAAGCTCGACCTTAGACTATGCCCTAGTACGTGTACTTACGAATGATTCAAACACTGACTTGCCCCAGCGTTATGGATATTTACGCTTGCGCCCTACTGGTCCAGTGGATAGGGAAAACATTTATTTTCCACAGCATCCACGTGGTGAGCCCAAACAAATTGCGGCAGTGAAAGATGACAAACCCGCGTTGATTGATGTACTGCCGGCTAATTTGATCGGCTCTTCGGCAAACCAAAAGAGAATACGCGAGATCTACCCAAATGTCTGGTATAATGCCGATACGGAGCCTGGTTCGTCTGGTTCACCTTGAGTCGCAAGGATAACACTGTCGTAGCATTGCATCATACTGGAAGTTCCGAAACGGAACATTCAGCGTCTGTGGAGGTATATAATCAGAGTATACGCATTGATTTGATAGCACGTGATCTCCTGCGACGCCGCAAATTGCCCAGTTGTGCCGTGGCCTCGTGAGGATCAACAGGACTTAGTCATGCATGTACTTGTCTGGCAAACATCTTATATACATTTCAGTTGGAAAAAAACAACTTTTTTAAAAAAACGAGTCTACGAATGTAAGATGTTTTTGTAACTAGGGTAATGACGGGTACCCCAGTTACAATGTCGGATAGAACAAAAGGATTTCTGCTATGGAATGGGGTGTGTTGATTGGACAAATATTATCGTCGGATACAACAAAACGTCGGATATAACTAATGGTAAAAATATGTATTCTTACTTAGTATTGATTGCTTGATTGCTCAAGGGTATCCATTATTATGTTCTAAAAATGTAATGCTTAATAATACAGTTCCGGTATACGAACTCCTTTGAAAGCTAACGTCCCGCGTGGAGGCGTCAAACTCGCTCAATTTCTTCCGGTAATACGGCTGTTTCTGACAAGAGCGGCTAGGCCACGGAAGTTATACGCGACATAAGATTTGACTGTGTTTAGATTGGAAGTATGACTCTACAGCAAGAGTCGGGAAAGCATACATGTACCTCAGAGACATGGTAATGCATTAATGTAGCGTCATTTTGACTTTAGGTATTAGAATCGTAACTTCTCTCTCTATCATCGACAACAACCATAAGAACGGTGTACGTGACTTTTGTGGTCATTTGCTGCCAGATGGCTACAAACAACATCAGAAGCTGCCCGAGAACCTCGTGACGCCCACGACCTAGGACGAGCACAACGAGCTCATTTCTGGTCTCGAAAAGGTGCGTAGCGGACGAATGACGCAGGATCAATGGGATTTTTTCTGTGAGAAAAAAGCGCTCGAGCTCTTTGCGTTTGGGCAGGAGCAGGCAGCCAAGCGTGGCCTTCTTCTTGTGGACACCAAGTACGAATATGGGCTCGATGAAGCTACAAGTGAGATTCTGCTTATTGTTGAACTGCATACACCCGACTCGAGTCGCTACTGGCTAGCCGATTCGTACGATGCGTGTATGGCTGCAGGAAAGTCACCGGAGAACATTGACAAGGAGTTTCTTCGTCCGTGGTTTAAAGAGCATTGTGACCCGTATAACAATCCGGTGCTCCCCGAGGCTCCCAAGGAACTGGTGACGGAACTCTCTCGTCGCTACATCATGCTCTACGAGCTCATCACCGACTCTGCATTTGAATAGAGGGAAGAAAACCAGAGGACGAGCTCATTCAAGGCGTGGGCTGAGCCTTTTGCATGCGATGAAGGTAAAGCGCGGCACGTTGGAAACGCACGAAGGCGACGTAGGGGACGCGGTTTGTGCATGTACGCGTTGCGAGCTTGACCACGCCGCTTATGGTGATGATGACCCGATGAATACATTCCAAGCGAGAGAGGTTTCATGTGGGCATATTCCTTAAAGTAGATGCCACCCCCAAAGATCGAGACCGAGATAAAGAAACACTGAAAAACGGGCACAACAAAGACGGCATCAAATTTCTGAAGGCCATGCGCGAGCCAGTGAATTTGTAAAAAGACACCGTGAGCATACTGCACCTGATAGCATAGGCACCAAAAGGTTTAACTTGAAATTCCCCTTCGAGTGTTGTCTTGATGAGCTCGGCCGTTGACTTGGCAAAGAGCACGTATTGGGCACCAAAGATACCGGATAAAGACGGTACGTGACAGGATGCAGTCTCGCAAAGTGTTGATACGAGGGAGAATGTCGTCCCTTTTCTTTAAGGACACGCTCCATCATTCGTGTCAACCCGAAGAGCGTGAGCCCAGAGATCCCTACAAGCACGCCAATGACCCAAAGAGGCTGGCAAAAGTACCAGCGCTTGGTGCCAATGCTGCGACCCTTTGCTTCCCGCATAAATGAAAAATTTTGCAGATTCACGCCCGTATTGGTGCAAATAGAGCCCGTGATCGTCAGAATCACGCCCACATACATCCGGTCGTTGATCTTTCCTTTATGGCCACCGCACCCCATGGCTTAGATACCTTTGTTGTGACTTGATGGAAGGTGGTTATGAATAATTCATGCCGTTGGGGCAAATGTCTAAGTCGATACCGGCGAAATTTTTGGTTTACCGACGTGAAATGCTTATGGTTGCATTTTCTTTAAGAATAGAAATTGTCACGTGGAGAAGTACGACTTTACCGTACGTTAAAATAAATGGTGCGGAAGATACAGCGATCGCCACACATTTCTAGTCGTTTTCGGTTAGCCTTGAAATTGAAAGACATTTCTGGTCCCCATTCTTTCTTAGGGGCTTGACCAGGAAAAAATATTACCTTCGGAATTTGATTTTTGCAAATGTATCAATGGCTGAAAGGTATGCTTTTCTCTGGGTGTCGGAAGTGAGAGTACATACTGTACACATTCGCTAGCTAGCGAGCAGAAGGTATTGTGTGAGCTCGACTGATTTTGTGTTATCAAAAACGCAAGACCACGTGAGATTGCAGTAATAGACGCAAACGCGTAAGAAACACCCCAGGAACCGACCATACATTATCTAAATCAAAACATTTTGTAATGACTTCATCACCTTTAGCTATTTCACAAGCGTGCTGCTGTTTCTATCTTATACATTAGCTCACTCCATTTGAAAATGTCAACGTACCATTAAGCTTAGCTTGCTCCATAAACAACAAGCGAATGGCTGCCGCTTCATAACCGAAAGGTACTTTCTGTCGTGTCCTGCTCACACCGAAATGGCCTCGACACCAAGAATTAGACACCATCGCTCGTCTGCTGTTTTCTGCTGATTTAGTTGATCCTCTCCCGGCGGATGTAGGATCGAGATAGACACTACACCATTTGGGTACACTAGGTTATTTCAATGCTTTCGGCCCCAAATGACGATTTAACGGCAAATAATGACGCTGCGGTATTATATTTCAGTATAGTGACTTAGGCTTAGCTGATAATAATCCATACTAAATCAGGTGGATTGGCGAAATGACAAGGGAGGCTTTACAATGCACTACCGTCATATTGTGTGGAAGTCACAAGAAGCGATCAAGTCAGTCAACAGGTGCACCAGAACAACAGGCAATAGTTGGCGAACTTGTAACATTTCTTTGTTCTGCGTGGTTTTACCTGCATGATAAACGACCATATCTTGCAATCACAGCTATTACGAAAATGAGAGGCGTGCAATGAATGAATCCTTTCGATCCCTTTTGGGGCACAAAGACAAATAAACCAGCGCAATGGTATCGAACCTTACAAAAGAGCGCCTACCGTCGATCTGTTCGATCCAAGCAGAAAACAATCCACGTCATAGATACAAGTACCCATCTGTCCAATGGTCCTTAATCATTATCGATCAGTTGCTTCGCGCATGGTCATTCGCTCTTTGCATCAATAGCAAAAGTTCTTAATGCATACGCATACTAATCCACCACGGCGAAAGCGAATGGAACAAGAAAAATCTGTTCACAGGCTGAGATGACGTGCAGGTCTAGGAGAAAGGCAATTCTGAGGCGGCTAGCACTGGACAGCTGTTCAAGCAAGAGGGCTACACCTTTTACGTAGTATACAATTCATATCTGAAGCAATCCATCCGTACGCTGTGGCACGTGCTGGAACATCTCGGTTTCCCGCCAGGTAATGTCTGTACAATCAAAATACCCAGGATGGTAGCTGTTGCTTGATGGTTGTTCACGTCCTTGACTTGTAAACTTCGTACCTATAGGATAGGAAGTGACTGTCAATTTTAGAAAAACCTTTCGCATGATAGCCATTGATAAGTATACCCTATTTTGGTTTGGGTACTTATCCTTTGTCAATTCGATCCTCCACTGTAATCTACCGTGTTTTAAATGTCCATTGTCCCCAGGTTTGTAAGTATCACTATATATTCATTGACCAATCAGCTTCCATCTCAAGAGTCGGAAAGATTTGACACCCGCCTAACTTGATTGAGACAGCCCTGTCAAATCTATAAGACGTTTAACCGTAAAATGCACGTACTATCAAACCCTGTCAAAATTGCTGTGGTCGCATATGACAAGAACTCGTTGTTGTTGTAAAACGTAGTCTATTTAGTAAATTAAAACTATTTGCTACAATAAAATCCCTTAGTACTCGATGTAAACCTTCCCCTGATCGATACTCATCCCGTCGTAACGAAAGTAAATTTTTTTGACGATCAATAGGTCGGTCTCGCATCTCATCCTGGATGCTATCGAGACATATCTGCAACCGGATTCCTCGTAACCTTGAACTTGAACACCTCTTTTCAAACTCAATGATCGCTTGAAGTTGCTCCAAAGTCTTTTTCCAAAGAAAACCTAAGTGTTCCCACGCATTCCTTCTTATTCCTTGGAAAATATGTTCATTACGGAGCTGCCATAACCACGTCGCTCCTATTGAGTAAAACGCCCACCACAGTCTGTGCATCTCCTTACTACACGCTATAGCTTGGTGCCCACATCGAGTTGTTAACCGCTGCATAATTACTGGAGATATTGGCGGTGCCTGCCAAGTGACAAAATGCCATTTATATGCGTCTATATCCTTCGCATTTGCCCAACAACCGTTCAATAAGCTTAAAACACGTGTCCATAGTTTCTGTGCACGCGTACACCCCCACACTATATGTGTGACCCCTTTCCCGGGTGCTAAACAATGATCATCTATTGTGCACCCGCCTTGTGATGAATATCCATCGTAAAAGCAATTGAGCTGTGACAAGAACTCGTAAAAAGTCACAGTGGGCTACCCAAAATTGTGTGCAAAATACCAAACTTATGTGTAAAATACTAACCTTTTGTAAGCGTGACGTGGGGTTCGAAGTGTGTACCAAGTTTATCGACACGTAGAAGCAATAGGTTATCTCGATATGAGAATGTTTAGAGAACCTGACCCTATACAGGGTGGTGTAAGCCATGTCAAGCACGGTGCTGTAAGGGCTTCATTTCATTACGCTTTTGGACCCCGACTCTATCCGACTTTGGATTTTCGTCCACGGTGGGACTCGAACCCGCAATATCCCGGTCCCGAGGGCAGGGCCTTAACCACTGGACCAAACGAGGTCGGTTATTATCTCGATATGAGAGGACGCGCATGGTATGACTCGAACCTAATTTCGGATCACTAGGATTTTATTCCTAAAATAAGTTAGGGTAATATAGCTTCTATGGTTTGCGTAAAAACCGAAGTGTAAAGTTTTAGCTCTTTATAGTAGGCCCCGCCTATGAGTGGCAGTCGCCTATAATATGCAGTTTAGGGTATTGGCTAGTACAAGCTCATGTACTCGTGTCACTAACTCGGGCTCTGTTAGCTGTTTTGGAGTAATATTTATATGTCGCGACATCGAAATTGATGGTGCTGGCATAAAGTCGAAAAAGCACTGCAAGCATAACTGTAATCGTAACCCGTCATCCTTAAATCTGGATCTACTACTCTCAAAAGCTGCAACCTCTTGAAGTTGGTGTGGTGAAGTGTTCCAGAAATTAACAGACTAACGATGATGGATGCCTAACCGGATTGGCTGAAATGTCGCTGTGGTAAAGCGATCGGATAATATTGGGACTGAAGTGGACCACACATGGCCGTTGATTGGTGACGATAGAACACCCATCAACATATGACGGTTGATGGGTGGGAAAAGGTTGATCACGGTAAAAGGAAAAGGTGGCGGACAACGGATATTCACGATGTAGAGAAATCAGCCAAGTACTGTCGTTAAGCCCAGTCCCAGACACTGATGGAATGATGGAGATCATGATCACGATCGTTATTACGGTTACTAAGTGGAGTTCCCGTGGATGTAATATGAGAAGAGTAACTGTTGACATGACGTGTCAAGGGCAGGCGTCCAGCCGATCTATGAATGGTATAGTGGTTGAAGTTGATCATGACACGAAGTTACGGCCTGATCAGCCTATTATGCCCGAGCAATGAAGATTAGATGTGGAATGAAGTCGGGCATGTGGAGTGACAGGTTGTGTGAGTGATGATAACCTATGGTTTGTCCGAAGATGACGTGGCAAGGCCTGATCAGGCCTGATCAGTCGAGATCGGTGTTATATGGTTGTCCTGACGGGGTATAAAGGTCGGAAGTATGGTCGAAGGCGTGCCACGGCTTCAAGTAAGGATGGAAAGAGAGAAACAAGCGGAACGAGGCGTGATTGATGTGGAAGTGACGACGAGAGGAGAGAAGAAAAAGACACGAAGGGCGTGGTTTTCCATGTCGAGGCCAACCAGCCAAACCGGATGGGTTTTACGTGCTCTTAGTAAGGGTAACAAAAAGAAGAGCACAAGTATTGCAGCTCCAGCACGTGGCATCGAACCCTCCGATCCCCTGAATGCTTAGCTACCTCGTTTCTCCTCCCCAGATTATGCTACGTTCTACGATCCATGGCACGACCACATGTTTATCTCGGATTACGCGGAAGACATGCGGCATGATACGGTTATGGGATGTCCGCTCTGTAAACGCTGCACTCATGGCAGTATGTAAATTCGTTTCTTCCACATTAAAGTTGAAATGGAGCGTGCGGTTCAATTGTCTGATCTCTGTTTGCAGCACATATAGCCGCAACAGCCATGACGATGCACTGCACGCACGGCTAACGCATAATGAATGGTCTAATTGCTGAATTTGCGCAAGCATTTGTCAGATATCCTGATACACGTGCACAATCGGTTGTTTGGTTTACAATGCCTTCTAAATTCACAACCACAAAGATAATGAAGTCAGCACGAGAGGCGAAGCAATCATGATAATAGTTATGAGATACTCGTTGACTTAGACTTGGTCGTTTCACTGTATACAATAGCGACGTTGGGACTTTCCATTAACAAAAATCGCATGCGTTTGGAATACGAATAGGCGGGACAAGGCCCGGTTCCACAGATGCACTGGTAATTGGGATGACTTCGTTGGAGAGATTGGCCGGTGCTAATGATATTGTATCATCACGCTCCAAGCATGTTCGCTTGCTGTGGCCGACGGTTCCACACAACGTGCCTGATCTAAGGCCGCGAAATCGTGGATCATTTTGCAGTATTTTTCCCGCGTACTCCCAATGGGACAGATCTCGGCGCGTTGTGCTTAATCGTGATGCCCTTGGACGACCTCGAATATGTACAGGCGCAGGTTCAAAAAGAGAAAGAGCTACAACATGCCCTTCAACATAATTTTCACTCAATCTTCTTTCTCCTGGTGGCATCAACCAGTAATTTGCCGCAAGTCGATCAATTGGCGCCTTTAATGATGCGGGTATCAACGAAGCTGCCACTGATTGAGTGGTCCCTTGTGTCACTAACTTGATGGTAGGGTCTTGAACTGCAAGCGGATAGAGCCACTATTGCTGATCAAAGTCCGTCATCTCCAGGGGCTGCAACCCTCGCTCTCCCGAGAACTGATGAACGCAGGGAATACCCATTGAACCGACAAAGTAACTTCGACATGCCGTCGTCTAGGGGGTCATTTTTTTATTTTGAAACGCATTTTAATGCAAAATGACTTACTTTAAATACCACCAAACTCCAAATAGGCAAGTTCGCAATTTCGGTTACGGTCTTGACGCGCTCTATCGCGACCTGCTGCTTAATCGTGATTTCGCTGTGACTGCGGTGACAGCTGCAGCCTGTCAAACGCACTCTTTAGGTCACCAAGAGACGTCTGAATCCAATGTTTTGCGGCTGAATGCGCACTCTCGTCTCGGGAGGTAGTAAGATTTTGATAATGTTTCACATTTGGTCCTATAAACACAGGAATGAATCTTGCCTTGAATTCAAGCCATCCAGAAAAATAATTCTTTAGCTGCTTGCTTCATGTAAGTCCTGTGCCTTTTATCTCCAATAAATTCCAAGCGGTATCGAAGTCCGCCTCCGTCGTTGCGTAACACGCTGCATTCCATGCTGTTTTGACGTCGTCAATTCCGTCGTAATTTAACAAAGTTTTAAGCTTGCCCAGAAAGTTTGTGTTGATGTGCCACATCCACAGGATTTTTTTACAAGTTGATAAAACAATGTCCAGAGCATTCTTCAAGGCACGTTCGCGGTCGGTGCCAATTACAAAGTTTTGACGACGTATCACAGGGAAGTAGTATCGTACCCTGTCTATGCACCATTTCTAGTCTCCTTCAGTCTCGCTTAACATAAACGCGAAGAACAGCGAGTATGTCTAATAGGTAGACGCCATCGAGATTCCGTGTACAAGTGGCATGTTGTAGCGGTTTGTGCGATAAGTTGCGTCGATAAGCACAACATTCAAACTGCTTTGCTGCAAGATTGACTTGACTGAAGCGGGGACAAAAAACAGGTGTGTCATCCTGTTGTTGGCATCTCGTTGTAGATCGTGGCTGAAACTTGCATCGACGAGTTGGTCCATAAGTGCATCTAGTGGTTGTCTTCCTGCAAGTTGTCTACGTCGATGCGCTGCTTTTAGGTTGTAGAGATCACTGATTCCAATTAACGATCTTTCATTCTGTTGCTTACAGGCGTTTTGGATTTCGGTAGCAGGTACGCCTGAGTTAAACAACATTTTGATAAGATGCTGCTGCTCAGCAACAGGGGCCTGGCGCGCACTAGCATAAATAGCTAATGTTGACCATGGGTGATTGTGCTAGGTGTTGAGCACATGGACTGTCACCAGGTCACTCTTTTGTTCTATTTTGCACTGCATCTTGCAGCCTGTTTAAAGAGTGGATGTTTGACGGATCCCACCGCCTTGTTTTTTTCCTGTACCAGCGTGCTTACAAGCAAGAATACGAGTGTGCACTCCACTTTAAGACGGCTGCGTAGCACAGACAGCTCAACATGGTTGATATTGCGTGCAACAGTTCGGATTGCTGTTTCTGCGTCAGCGATGGTGTTAAAGCGCTTCAACTGCAACCCCTTCCAGTCAAGAGCAGCACAAGCAGGATCCGAAGCAGCAGAAGCAGGCTCATAAGCAGCATAAGCAGGAGAAGAAGCATCGGGAGCAAGATCAGAAGCAGCGGGACTAGGAGCCCCCAGCACGTCGACGTGAGGGTTGGCTGCGGCAGATTAGCAGTAATAAGAATGGTAGGAAGGGAGAAGCGCGTTTCTTGATTTTTGGTTAGGCTGTAATGTCGTCCATCGGGTGTCCTAAACAGGTTGATATGATTGGACAATTTACGCGAACGCTATCTCATAACTATTATCATCATTGTTTTACCTCTCGTGCTGACTTCATTATCTTTGTTGCTGTGGATTTAGGACGCATTGTCAATCAAACATCAGATTGTGCACGTGTATCAGGATATCTGAAAAATGCTTGCGCAAATCCAGCAATTAGACCGTTCATTATGCGTTAGCGGTGCGTGCAGTGCATCATCATCTTCTCGGCTGGTTCGGGCTTCTATTCATCTTCTTCGAAGATCTTCGGTTTCCTTTTTTTCATATATTTTTAGGTGGATCACATTGATCCGCCCCCATGTTTTTACTTTCTTTTTCCATTTTCTTCTTATACATAGAATCAAGGTCAGCACCTCGATCCTTTCCCGGATTATAGTTAATTTTACTATAACCCAGATCGGCCCCGATCGGGGCCTTGTGGGAAGTTGTTTCATCTTTAATTTCGAACTGGAACTCCACCGGACCTGGTCGACCATCGCTTCCTTTAGGTTTGGACAGCATCGGAGGTGATACGCCTTCCTCCAATACACCCGAAAAAAGTTTCCTCCACTTTGATTTTCACATCTTTTTCATCATCAAAGCCTGAGTCACCAAGTGATCCGGGCACGCGCACCATTGTGGTGGAGCCGATTTCCAAATCCAGGACGGAAGTCTTGGGTGGAATCCGGATACCCACTGGCCCGGACGACCAACTATCGGAGGGGTACTCCGTTGATCCTGATCGCCATCAGGATCACATGAATCATCACTATGATGACTGATCTGATCCTCCCGGTCATCTGGACCGGTCTTCATGCGCGTCAGGATCTATGTTTATCTTCATCTCACCTTGTGTACCCGTTGATCGGGGGTGGTTACACTCACTCAGGTGGACTCGGTGATGAAAACGATGATCTTGATCAGGTCAGAGGGGATGACCTTCTCGAGACGGGGGGGTGTCCTCGGGTGGAAATCTTCACCGGAGAACGGGTTGGGGTCGATACTTAACTTCAGTATTTAAGGCACTGATCGGGAAACTTCGTCCGATCAGGTCAGCCAATAAGAACGAGTGACAACGAGAAACCAAGAAAACCACGATGAAACCACGATCTTCCTCAGTAAACCACAAACGTTATCTCCACAGATTCTTTCCAATAATAAGCGTGTTCCAAACACGTGCGCGTGTTGGGGGAGGGGTGAGGTTTGAAAACCTAAACGAAACCCGTCGGGGGTCTTCCGGTAAGCCAAAATGCGTCTAGGGTTTAGGGTGCAATCTTTGCAGAAGATTTATCTTCTCTTACAGTAATGGAAGCAGCTGACCATGCTAAGCTTCTTGAAGAAAATGAGGTGTTTTTATCAGTTACATCACCCGTAGTAACATACATATACTGGATGGTTACTTTTTGTAGTCATAAGATTTTTCTATAATTGTTTCTTTGACACAAGCTGTCACGTGGTGACCTCTGTAGTGTGCAGCAGAAAACCTAAAGGTGGTTTCCAATTGCTTTGTTGAATGATGAATTACCCGCACTTATTGAAGAGACAACTCTACGACACAATAGCTAGAGCTAATGGATATCGAGATGCAAGTGATTATATTTCCGCTTTTGTTCAGGAAAAACTCTCAGCAAATTAACTCCTGGAAATAATCGAACCTAAACCCTAAACCCTAGACACTAAGCGCGTCTTAACCGGGAATTAAGTTGAGCTGCAGGGGCATAGCTAACCCTGTGCTCCCAACGATTGCGACACGTGGCGGAGCGACTCTTTGCTTAGGGGGTAAATTCAATCCTGTTATTATATATGCAATATCCTATACCTAGTGTACCGTACACCAACTCATGTAGCTACCTCATATATTGTTCGTTCCGTCGCACGGTTGCGCCAGTACCACTTTGCACATCTTTGTCACACCTTCAAACTGATCCGTACCACTTCTGGACTGATTATGGTCAAACTCTATGGCAGTTCAACCATCCTGATTCCTCGAAAAGCAGCCTGGAACTAGTTCGGGATCTGCCTCTCAGACACTGTTCGCCCTATATCCAACCCTGCTTAACTGAAAACTCCGTCTCTCTTGACACCTGGAAACATATTTGGGGCTGATGGGCTCAGATCATGATCAGCGATCAGCACGGTGATCGGGGCGGTGATCAGGGTGATCAACACCAGATCACCTCAAAACACCTCATGGTCATCACAACAACGACATTGCCAGTTCACTCGACCGTATCCTTGACCTTCATTGCATGTTGGGCCGCAAGAGTCGCACCGACTCAGCACTTCTCGTGAAATTGGACCTGATCAGACCTTCTTTCGTTAATTCTGGATGGATCCATCAACTCTTACCGCTTGCCTCAGCTTAGTAAGGCTCGTACGGCTCTCCACTCCATATATCCGGCTTTGTCCTGTACCCAATCTTCATATTCTAGGTCGTAGTTAAGTGACTCGGCCGATCAGGCCGGTATTTCCATATCACATCCAACTTCAACATCTGTCCCGTTCATGACTCATTCCGATGACCGAATTCTGCTGTTCCTGATATATTACTCCGTCATTGATGCTGTACATCAAGTTTGTATCGGTTGATCTAGTCTTGCATGTCCACGTGAACTCCACCAAACATCCAATATCCCGATCGGGCCGTGACATTCGTTATTCCATTAATATCCGGGACCAGGCGTAATAACGGTATTCGGCTTATTCCTTCGCACTTACAACAACCCGTTGTCAACCACCTTTCGTCGTGTACGGGATCAGCCTGTCCCACCCATCAAGCGGTCCCATCTTGATGAGTGTTCACATCGTCACCAATCAACGGGTAGGTGTGGTCCACCTCATCCTTAACTTTTTGTCAGATCGATCGCATCGATCGCATCACTACATCTCCACAGGATCCTCCGATAAACGGAGGAAAACGTCGATCCAGCAGGATGCATTGCTTCCTTCTCCTGAGGCTACTAAACGGCTTAAACCGTCCACTACGTCGGCGGAAACGGTAAGAAGATGAGCCGGGCTCCGGCCCTGGTCCAGGCCCGGCCGCTTCCGACATGCTGGCTTCCGGAAAAACCTTTTCGTGACCGCACTCCGAGATTCTTGCCCAGCCCTTCGTCTCCTCCAGTTCTCCTTGGAATTTCTCTCCACGATCTTCGAGGGCCATCTACCGCTTCCCCAGATGAGGGGGAGGCGTCAAGCCTGCTCGATGTGGGCGACGACGAAGCCGTTACCGAGGCCCTCGAAGGGTCAGTTTCTCTGGATACTTTTTCAATGGAAAGGAATGAATCCAAAGAGTCAGTCGAAGAGTTTTCCCGCTTTGGATTCTTCGCCGGAGAGTCATGAATGCTTCCGAACTGACTGCGGCTCGCCCCTGGTCCCAGGTGCAGCTACAAGACAGGCGCATTGCAGATCTCTCCGGCGCCTACGTCGCTCGGGATTTGTCTCGTCCACCGTTGTGGGTATTTCCGATTGGCGTCCTGATCTAGTTAATTTCACGCTACTAAAGGCAATCCTGTCTCACAAGCCATGGGCCGTGTTGTCGACAGATATGCCCGATATGTGCTTGCCCTATGTCGGCTGGTTCGCCAGTCTTCGTAATGCATGTGCAGGGTATCTCTCCCGACATGGTCAATCCATTTGAGAGTCCACCCACCACCTTTCATTTCCGCCGAAGCCAGACGTGAGGCTCCCGATCTGGCCAGATACCGCGCTGAACGCAAGCAGCGTCGAAATCGAGCGGCTGAGGACTGGACCATGTTATGTATCTTCGTCGTCGATGACATCCGAGTTGGCCAGTGTGACCTGGACATATTCCTCCATCCTATAATTATACACCTGGCTAATCGCCGGGAGGAGAAAGCGGGAATCCAGCTGAGGGCGGGACCTCGTATCCCGGATTATGCAACCCCTGTCACGCCACTACCCTCCAAGAGTCACTTGCCGGGAATGACAAGCAGGATCCGTGGCGTAACTAATACCAGCAGGATCCGACCGCCACCCTTGCCTCAACGTGTCCCGACTTCGAAACAAATTTTGCTACACTCGCCAGTGATGACTTACAAGGATAGTCTACTTTGCTCGTTCTAGCTTATTCCATTTCACCCATCATCCATTGTCATTCGCCCCGTTAATACATCGTTCATTCCATTACCTATGCCGAAACAACTTTTTTTTCTACTTCCATAATTTGAACACCAATCCAACTTCGCCACTCATGCTGACTCCAAAAGGTTTTTTCAATCCAACACCATGCTGACTCCAAAACGTTTCTTCAATCCAGCACCTGATTGGCCCACTTCTGACCAGACTAGTTTCTATCCACCAATTGATTGGTCGATTAATATCGCTCAACCTGGCTGAACCTGCTGCCCGGCAGCCGGATGGCCTCAATTTCTGGGTCAGCCCCAACTTCTTGATGAGTCTGCATGACCTCAGAACGCTTCCGGCTCGCTCGTTGGCGGTCGAACTCCCTCATCAATGTTCCACAATTTAGATCCAGCTCATCTACACATGGCCGCTCTTTGTAGTTTTTCCACAGCTCCAGAAACACCCTGTGGATCCGCCCAAACCTGGTTTCCGTCCAGTTCGACCATCCAAAATCTTCTCCACTTCATACTCGTCTGGATCCAGCGGTTTGTCCCAACTGTCCTCTGGCAGCAGGGCTTCGTCAAAGTCAAACCGGTCGCTCTCCGATACGGCGCGTACTCGGGCGATCTGGGAAATGTCTCAACAATCTCAGTTTGGAAACGCGCATCTATTGGAAAATCGTTATAGTCAGTGCCTGCTGTAACCAGCTTGACTGTGTGATCCCCGACCAGCTCTGCTACTCGGAAAGGGCCATGTCACATATGGGGTAACCTTCGCGCGTAACCTTCCTTGACTCGGTCCATATATAACCATACCTGGGAGCCTGGCGCTATACCATGATCCCTGACTTGGTCATTGTTCTGGTCGGCGCGGTCCTGGATAGCTTGTCGGAGGCGTTCGTTTACCTGTTCACGTGCCCGTAAATAATGACGTTGCACCCCTATCCTCCGGCGACGGGCATATCGACCACGAATTCGGGTACACCCTATTATGATGGAAGCCTCCAAGGTGGATCGAGGATCCCATCCATAAGCTAAATATCTCCCCTCATCTGATCGTACGACGAATTAATGGCGAAAACAAGTCTCTTGGCGTATTCATCCCAGTCGTGCTGATCCGCCGCCACCACATCCATCTTGAGAGCTCTAGTCAGAGTTTGGACGAGTCTTTCCGCCTTCCCGTTCGCCTGTGGGCGGTAAGCCATGGTCGCGCTCTATTTTTGTCCCAAAATCTTGTTGAAGACTCGGAACACATCCGCCATAAATCCAGGCTCCCTATCATGTCTAATGACCTCGCTTGCTCTGAAACGTCTAAACACGCATTCCTAATAACTCTGAGCAACCTGCTTCGCGATACGGGTGGAGCTGGCTTTTGCTATGACCAGCCCGGTAAACAAATCCGTCCAGATAACAGCTCTGTGTATCCATTTCGATATTTAGTCAGGTATGGGATATGGTCCATCGCAATGACTTGGAAAGGATAAGTGGCTTGTATATTTTCGGGTGACCGACCCTTAATGGTTGGTCGGCCTTTCCCTGTTTCACAATCCGGACAACTTCCCACATAAGCCTGCACACTGCGATAGAGACCTCGCCAGTGGAAATGCGCTTTGATCTTATGATAGGTCCGGCCGATGCCCTGATGTCCCCCTTCCAAACTTACGTGACAGTGGTGGAGGATATCCGTGTGCAAGGTAGTCGGTACGACTAGCCGGGCGGATTTATCCCTATCGATTTCGGGCTGGTCAGCAACTCGATAGAAAAACAACAACCCATTCTCATCCACTTCATAATCTGGGGCTATCTTAAGATATTCTTTGGCTTGCTCAGCACTTAATTTTTTCTCTTCCCCTTTCAAGTATTCTCTAAGATCCACTTTCCACTCCTCTTCATTTTGCCCCTGAAGGATCCGTTCTGCCCGCAACTGTTGCGCAATCCCTTCGTTCATTACTTCTGTAGATGGTGAGCCAGCTGCCGGAGAACGGCTCTTTTGCGACCGGGTGACGGCGTTCACCCGCGTTACCTCCTCAGTGTCGGCAGGACGAATAAGTTCGGCCAACCGATTGATGTCTGCCAGATCTGATAACAAGCTTGTATCAGAAGCCGTGACTTCTACTTGGTCGCGCATAGCTAGCGTGGCCAGGTGATCTGCACTCTTATTCCACTCTCGTTTGACATGTAACAATTCACGTCCCGGCTATTTTCGCAGGGCCGACATGTCCCGATCATTCAAAAGTCTTAGTCGGGGGACCTTTCAGTCTATCTCATAGTGATTTGTCGGATCACCAGATTGGAGTCACCGCATATGATAATCCGCCCCTGCGTCTGGCCAGCCAGCAAATCTAGGCAGGGCAACAATCCTCGGTATTCCGCCTCGTTCACAGTTATACCAGGCGTGAAATCCTAAGCAGAGGCGACCACTTTCCAATCGGGCAACTTCCACAAGATAGCACGATAGCCTCCAACTCCCTTCTTGACGCTTGCTGACCCGTCAAAGCTTAGAACCATCAGTTCTTCCGCCGGTCCTTCTGTTGGTGGCGGAAGTGTGGTGGATTGTCATGGCTGCTTCCGCGGCGCTATTGCTATCAGCGCTTCCTCCACTTCTGCCCATGGAGTGATGCTGACCGCTAGTGTGCCCAATATCTCCTCTTTTCCTTTAGTGTACTTGATCCCTTCTAGAGACCACTGCGCCAACAATGCAGCCCATCTACCAGCCAGCCATCAATTCCATTTGCTGTAAGAAGCCATGACAGGGTTGACCGTCTG
This sequence comes from Sclerospora graminicola, assembly GCA_001887855.2. Classification (NCBI taxonomy): domain Eukaryota; phylum Oomycota; class Peronosporomycetes; order Peronosporales; family Peronosporaceae; genus Sclerospora; species Sclerospora graminicola. The sequence continues at coordinate 9,635 of MIQA02007451.1, read as the reverse complement.
GATAATACTTTAATAGGATGAGACACCAACATAGTGTAACACACATCCAGAATCCTTAGTAAAGCCAAAACCTCTTAATCCACCAGCCCATAGTTAACTTCATTAGCCTTCAGAGTCCGGCTGGTGAACATCACGGGACAATACACTCCGTCATGATCCTGCACTAGGGCAGCTGGGATAGCCCACTTGTTAGAAACGATGATGGCCATGGGCATCCTTTTAGCATCAAAGTGCTCCAGAACCGGTCTGGTCGCCATCTTTGGTTTCAGCATACCGAAAGTCACCATCGCCCCCTTGATACGCAGTACACAGAGCACAGGATCGAAATTTACTTGCTCCACCTAAACATTATCCATTTTTAGTTCCAAATGCCTAGCAAACTATTTCACAAATAACGAACCATAATCTGTAGCGTCATTTGATCAGGAAAATTTAAAGGCGGACGATAGGGAGTCAGGGTCGTCGTGGGAGAGATGAACCTGGTCGTGATCGTGGCTGCGGTCGAGATCAGGGAAGTCACAGGATCAGTTGAACTTGGGCCGGGAGGTGAGGCGTTGGTCGGAGGGGCAGCCGAAGACGCGGGAAAATGAAGAGGAGGTCGTCTCGATTCAGACATGGGTGGTCGCCAAAGGGAAAATTCGGAAATGGATGCGTCGAACTGCGCGGCTGCAGTTCGGCTCAGGGGCGGCTGTGGTAAAGCGATCTAAAAAATGTTGAAAATAAGGTGGTTCACACATGGCCGTTGATTGGTGGCGATGGAATACCCATCAAGATGAGACATTTGATGGAAGGGACAGGCTGATCGCATATACGACGAAAAGGTGGTGGACAACGGGTATTCGTAATATGAAGGGGTAAGCCAAGTACCGTTACTACACCCGGTCCCAGGTACTAATAGAACGGCGAAGATCACGATCGCGACCGGGATAACGTTTATTAAGTGGAGTTCACGTGGACGTATGACGAGATCGGCAGAGACAAGTAGGAGATACAGCAGCAATGGTGACGTGACACATCAGAGACAGTTATCGAGCCGAGCTATGAACAGTGCAAATGTTGAAGTTGGATATGATACGAAGTTCCGGCCCGATCGGCCGAGCCAACTAATTCTGCCCCAAAATACGAAGATCAGATATGGAATGGAATGGAGCATGTGGAATGGCGAGCCGTGCGAATAATACCAAGTTAAGGCAAGTGATGCTGGCCGATGGATCTGTCCAGGAATGATGTAAGAAGACGCGATCAGGCCCGATCTGCTGAATCAGTGCGATCTTGTAACCACTTGGAAAGACCTTGCGTGATGGATTGCGCGTTCGAAACAATCGGCCGAATAACCAAAGTGGGTTTGTGAATCTTCAAGAGGCCATAAAAGCGATTGTGGTTGATAAAGCGATCGGAAAATATTGAGACTGAAGTGGACCACACATGGCCGTTGATTGGTGACGATAGAACACCCATCAACATATGATGGTTGATGGGTGGGAAAAGGTTGATCACAGTTAAGAGGAAAAGGTGGTGGACAACGGGTATTCACGATGTGAAGAAATCAGCCAAGTACTGTCGTTAAGCCCAGTCCCAGACACTGATGGAACGGTGGAGATCACGATCACGATCGTTATTACAGTTACTAAGTGGAGTTCCCGTGGATGTAATATGAGAAGAGTAACTGTTGACATGACGTGTCAAGGGCAGGCGTCCAGCCGATCTATGTATGGTATAGTGGTTGAAGTTGATCATGACACGAAGTTACGGCCTGATCAGCCTGTTATGCCCGAGCAATGAAGATTATATGTGGAATGAAGTCGGGCATGTGGAGTGACAGGTTGTGTGAGTGATGATAACCTATGGTTTGTCCGAAGATGACGTGGCAAGGCCTGATCAGGCCTGATCAGCCGAGATCGGTGTTATATGGTTGTCCTGACGGGGTATAAAGGTCGGAAGTATGGCTTAGAAGATGAATTGAGTCGTGATGATGATGACCCAGAGCGTTCCCGAGGTGATCAAGGGATGATCGGCCTGATCACCACCTGATCACTCGCTTGATCACTATGCCGATCGTGATCAGGGCTGATCAGCCTCTGATCAGCGTTCAGATGCAAAGGCAAGTAAAGTTCTCGGTTTAGTCGGGCGGAATATGAAGTGGACAAGTGTCAGAAGAGCAGATCCCAAGTGGTTTCAAGGTCGTTTGTCGAAGATCGGGACGGGTTGAAGATCTTTCGAAGAGTCGGGTCGTGATCAGGGCAGAAGTGGTACAGATCAGCTTGAAGGTGCAGCCAGGATGGGCAAGGTGGTGCTACGCAACCGTGCGACGAAGTAAATAGGTTCGAAGTATAAGTCAGACATGAGTTGATGTACGGTACACAGGTATAGGACATTGCATATATAATAACAGGTTTTGATTTCCCCCCTAAAGCAAAGAGTCGCTCCGCCACGTGTTGCGGTCATTGGGAGCACAGGGTTGATTAGTCCCCTCTTGCTCAATTAATTCCCGGTTAAGACGCGCTTAGACGCATTTTGGCTTACCGGAAGACCCCCGACGGGTTTGTTTAGGTGATCGAACCTCACCCTCAACGCACACGTGTTTGGAACACGTCAATAATATTGGAAAAGGTTTTGTGGAGATAACGTTTGTGGATTACTGTGGAAGATCGTGGTTTGATCGCGTTTTCTTGGTTTCTTATTATCTCTCTCTCATTGGCTGGCCTGATCAGACGAACTTTCCTGATCAGTGCCTAGATACTGATTAAGTATCGACCCCAACCCGTTCTCCGGTGAAGATTTCCACCCGAGGACACCCCCGTCTCGAGAAGGCCATCCCCTCCGACCTGATCAAGATCATCGTTTTCGTCACCGAGTCCACCTGAGTGAGTGTAACCACCCCCGATCAACGGGTACACAAGGTGAGATGAAGTTGAATATGGATCCTATCGCACATGATGACCGGTCAGATGACCGGGAGGATCGGATCAGTCACCATAATGGTGATTCATCTGATTTTGATGGCGATCAGGATCAACGGAGTACCCCCTCCGATAGTTGGTCGTCCGGGCCAGTGGGTATCCGGATTCCACCCAAGACTTCCGTCACGGATTTGGAAATCGGCTCCACCACATGACCAAGTGTACTAACGGAGAAGAGGAGATACTGGGCACGCTGGCAGCCCGCATTACTTCAAGGGCAGAAGTGGAGGGAGCCCTGATAGCCATAGCGCCTTGGAAACAGCCGCGACAATCCATCACATTACCACCGCCAACAGTGGGACCCACGGAAAACTAATGGTTCTGAGTTTTGACGGGTCGGAAAGTGTAAAGAAGGGAGTTGGGGCCTATAGTGTTTTTTTGTGGAAGTTGCCCGAGTGGAAAGTGGTCGCTGCTGCTTTAGATTTCACGCCTAGCATAACAGTGAACGAAGTAGAGTACCGAGGGCTATTACTTTGCCTAGACCTGCTAGCTGGTCGGACGCAGGGGCGGATCATCATATCTGGTGATTCCAATCTGTTGATCCGGCAAATCACAGGAGAAATAGTCTGCAAGGCGCCCCGGCTGAGACTTTTGAACGCCCTGCGGAAATGGCCAGAGCATGAACTGTTACATGTCAAACAGGACTGAAATAAGAGTGCAGATCACTTGGCTACGCTAGCCATGCGTGACCAAGTCGATGTAACGGTGTCCGATCCAGGTTTGTTATCGGATCTGGCAGACATCAATCGGTTGCCCGAACTTATTCTTCCTGCCTACACTGAGGAGGTAACGCTGGTGAACGCCGTCACCTGGTCGCTAAAGAGTCGTTCTTCGGCAGCTGGCTCACCATCTCCGGAAGCAATGAGCGAAGGGATAGTGCAACAGTTGCGGGCAGAACGGATCCTTCAAGGGCAAAATGAGAGGAGTGGAAAGTGGATCTTAGAGAATACTTGAAAGGGAAGTGGAAAAATTAAGTGCTGAGCAAGCCAAAGAATGTTTTAAGATAGCCCCAGATTATGAAGTGGATGAGAATGGGTTGTTGTTTTTCTATCGAGTTGCTGACCAGCCCGAAATCGATAGGGATAAATCCGCTCGCTGGTCGTACCTACTACCCTACAACCGGAAATCCTCCATCACTATCACGTGAGTCTGGAAGGAGGACATCAGGGCATTGGCCGTACAAACCATAAAATAAAGGCGCATTTCCACTGGCGGGATCTCTACCGCAGCGTACAAGCTTATGTGGGAAGTTGTCCGGATTGTGAAACAGGGAAGGGCCGGCTGACCATTAGAGGGCGGTCGCCTGGGAATATACAGGTCACCTATCCTTTTCAAGCCATCGCGATGGACCATATCCCATCCTCACCTAAATCTCAAAATGGGTACACAGAGCTGCTGATCTGGACGGATTTTTTTACCGGATTGGTCATAGCAAAGGCCAGTTCCACACGTACCGGTCAGTAGGTTGCTCAAAATTACGAGGAATGCGTGTTCAGGCGTTTCGGAGCGAGCGAGGTCATCCGGCATGATAGGGAGCCTGGATTTATGGCGGACGTATTCCAAGCCTTCACCAAGATTCTGGAACAAAATTAGAGCGCGACCATGGTCTACCGCCCGCAAGCAAACGGGAAGGCCGAAAGGATGGTCGAAACCCTTATCCGAGCCCTCAAGATGTATGTGGTGGAGGCGGATCAGTGCGACTGGAACGAATACGCGGAGAGACCTGTTTTCGCCATCAATTCGTCGTACAATCGGGTATGGGGAGACACCCCTTTCTATTTAGCTTATGGATGGGACCCCCAATCCACTTTGAAAGCTGCCATACCAATAGGGTGCACCAGAAGCCAGGACAGAGACGCCCGTCGCTGGAAGATGGGGGTGCAACGTCACTATTCACTGGCGTGGGAACAGGTAAACGAACGCCTCCGACAATCAATCAAGGACCGCGCCGATTAGAACAACGACTGATCCAGAGAACACGGTATAGATCCAGGTTCCCAGGTATGGCTGTATCTGAATCGGGTCAAGGAGTTCTATGCGCGGAAGTTGGCTCATATGTGGAATGTCCCTTTCCGAGTAGCGGAACTGGTTGGGGATTATGCCGTCAAGCTGGTTACGGTGGGCACGGATTACAACGTTTTCCCGATAGGACATGTGTCCAAGTTGAAGTTGGTTAAACACTTCCCAGACCGCCCGAATGCTCACCTGACGGTGGAGAGAGGTCGGTTCGACTTTGATGAAGCCATGCGCCAGAGGATAGCTGGGACAAGCCACTAGATCCGGATGGGTATGAAGTAGAGGAGATTTTGGATGTTCGGAATGGGCGGAAAACCCGGTATGGGTGGATCCATAGAGAGTTTCTCGTGCAGTGGAAAAATTGCGAAGAACGGTCGTGGATGGATGAGCTGCACCTAAATTGTGGAACCTTAATGAGAGAGTTCGATCGCCGACGAGCGAGCCGGAACCGCTTCGGGGGCGTGCCGACCCACGAAGAAGGTGGGGCGGAGCCAAAAAATTTAGCCATCCGGCTGCCGGGCAGCAGGCACAGCCGGATTAGTTGACATCTATCAGCCAATCAACCGGCGGATGGAAATTAGTCTGGTCAGGAATGGGCCAATCAGGTGTTGGAGTAATCTTAGAGTCAGCATGGTGCCGGATGGAAGACTTTGGGGGATTAGAATGAGTGGTGAAGCTGGGTGAGTGTTTCGGATTATAAGGATGGACAAGTGGTTTTGATGTGGAAAACGGAAAGAAAGATGTATTAGCGAGGCAAATGGCCATAGATGGATGAAGAGGTGGAAATAGTTAGAGCCAAAAAATAGACTGGCCTCGTAATTCATCCCTGGCTAGTTCGGCAGAACTTGTTTCGAAGTCGGGACACGCTGAGGCCAGGGTGGCGATCGGAGTCCTGCTGGTACTGGCTGCGTAACGGATCATGCTGGTCGATTTCAGCGAGCGAAGCTTGGAGAGTGGTGACATGACCCCATCCTGGATACCAAGTCCCACTTTCGGCCGGATGCCCGCTTTTCTCCACCCGGGGGGTAGCCAGATGTAGCATGATGGGGTGAAGAAAAATGTACAAGTCACAGTGGCCGAGCCGGATGCCGGCAACGACGAGGGTGCAAACCTTTTTCCAGCCCTCAGACGCCCGGTTCCGACGCTGCTTACGGTCGGCTCGGTATTGGGCCAGAGTGGGGGACTTGCGTTCGGCATTAGCGGAGATAATAGATGATGGGTAGAGTCCCAGATGGCTTGTCCGTGCCGGGTGAGATACCCCTTACAGGCTTCACGAAGATCAGCGAACCAGCCGACATGGGGTAGGCCCATTCCTGGCATATCCGTCGCCATTACGGTCCATGGCTTCAGAGACAGGATCGCATCCAACGTGCCGATCGCAACAAGTCAGAAAGCCATTCAGTGATTTTAGGTTTCTTTGGTGCCGGTGGAAATATCCACCACGGCGGGCGAGACAAATCCCGAGCGACGAAGGTGCCGGTGACGTCTGCGATACACAAGCCCCCTAATTGCACCTTGGACCAGGGGTGAGCCGTAGTCAGTTCGGAAGCCGTCATGACTTTCCGGCGGGGAATCCAAAACGGGGGAGCTTCTTCGGAGGACTCCTTAGACTCGTTCTCATCCAGTACAAAAACGCCCGGGGAGGGTGACCTTTCGTAGTCCTCGGCGGCGGCCTCATCGCCGTTCACGTCTGACAGGCTGGGCGCCTCCTCCCCATCCGGAGAAGCGTTGGATGGACCTTGTAGGTCGTGAGGAGAGAATCCGAGGAGAGCCGAAGTAGACGAATCTCTAGATGGAGATCTTGTAGCACGGGAACAAAGGGGCGATTTTCCAGAAACCGGCGAGACGGACGGAGCCGGCGTCGAAGTGGGGTTGGAACCGTTTTTTTGTCTCCACGAACTTTTACCGTGCTCCCCGGCGCGGCAGACTATTTAAGCCGTTTAGTTGCCATGGGGGAATGGAGCGACGCAATCCGGCTTAACCGACGGTTTTTCCCGTGTACCGGTGGATCTTCTGGGAACGATGTAGAAGCCGCCTGCTCGCCGGCTGGCACCGGTAAGGGTTCGGGTTTCGGGAAGTATCCCAGATCCGCAGGCGTCTGACCACTCCCGTGCTGACGGTTATCGATTCTGGGGCGGACGCCTCTGCTCTGTCTCAAGTTAGATGATGAGGCATTTGGCTACCTTAAGAGCCCGGCGGGATCAGCAGCCAACGAGAGAGATGACGGGACGCCCGCAGCAGAAGCAGCCAACGGGGGAGATGGCGGAGTGGGAGTGGTCGGATCAGGACCACGTGGATAAGCTAAATCGGGGAGGTGCCTGATGGCCTCCGGATAGGAGCAGGGCCCTTTATCAGACGATCCACCCTAGCACCCGCCGCGATCAGTCGGGCTCGACCCGCCTTTATAGAGTATAAACAGTCCGTTCGGCGCTGAGCAAAGTTGGAAACCACCTGTCGGGCTCTACCACGTTCAATTGGGCCTCGGCGTGCGCGTCTTCAAGCTCTCGGACTCGACCTTGACGCCCGGACGGCGCAGAGGCCGAACGATACAAAGCTTTCTGATACTTCCCCAGTTCCTTTGCAAGCCGGATCCGGTGATATTTTCGATTGCCCAAGTTCACTTGCGAACTCTCCAATCGCTGGGAGAGGAGGATGTACCTCTCGTAGTGCTCCGTCATCTCGCGTGAGGCATGAGAAGGCTAGAGCATCAAGACACGATAGCACATGACACTCTGTTCTGAAAACGCATACAGGGTGAAGAGATTGGGAGATAGTCCTGAACAAGCGAGGATGCACTTACTTTGAGATTTCACGGCGGCCGTCGCTTTCTGGTACCAGAACGCAACGAGTCAATGGATTCAGACAGCTATTTGTAGCAATCCCTCTCTTGAATGAGATCGGCCTTCTCACTTTCCAGTCGGCTGGTGTGGCTCTGGAATTGGAGGTCAGCCAGTACCTCCCGGACCCGGGCTACATCTGCCTGCTGATCAGTCGGCCGTGCGGTCAGAAACAACTCAGTGTTCGCCTTCTCTAGGCTAGCTACCTTAGCGGTCAGGGCAGCGATTTGAGCTTTCAAGGTAGCCACCTCGGGCTGCCCTGGACGACGCTCTAGGCCAGCAGAGCGGGCGCTTAAGCAGCCTATCGGTGGCCTCGTAGGCGTCGGGGAGTGTCCCGACAATGGGTCAGTATGGGTATCTTCGTGACCAGACATAGGGATAGCGGAGGGGTCGTAGTGTGAAAGATGTAATGAGCTCGTGCCTCAACCGTTGTGCGGCTGCGACAAGACTCGGGGCGGCTGTGGTGAAGTGACTTAGAAATTAACGGACTAATGGGAAGTGAAAGCACCCACCTGATTGATGGAAATATCGTCCCTATCTGGATGCCCGGATCGGCAGACAAGGGACGTAATCTGGTGGCCGCTGGATGTATCTACCAGCGGCAGGACGGTGCCAGGCCTGGAATTGGGCAGATGGGTATGGTCGAGACGTGGGTAGTTGGGCTAGCGGACCAGGCGAACCGGATGACCTCGGATGGTGAACAACCGAAGGGCGGATTGGTCGGAAGGTATGGACTACGAGCATTGTGTTGATGCGAGTCCATCCTTAATCGTTTTCTTGCGCAGGGGTTTAGGGTTTAGTTGAAGAGGCGCAGTAGAAGACGAAGACAAAAAAGTATTAAAGTTGTTAAGCCAAAGGGTCGGGATAAATCTCCGGGGGCCCTTTCGTTGACTTCTTCAGTGGCTTGTAGAAATGAAAATGAGCAAAGAAAATGAAAAACCTAAGCTAAACTAGACTAATGACATGATTTCTGATTTCTGATTTCCTGTGGATAAAACGTGTCGTAAAAATTTAGTAATCGGTGTCGTAAACGTTTAGTCATCATAAATCAGGGGAGTTGCTAAGGAGCGACCAGAAGGGAGCGACCAGTGCCACTATTACGTAATCACAACGAAGCGACCGTGCGTATGAAAAGGCACACATGTGCATAAATTCAAGTTGTCAATTTGGATATTAAAAATGGTTTATTTGTTTTCCGTGGTATAACCATCAACTGCCATAACAGGATGGCTCAAGAATGTCATCGACCAATATTTTGATGCCATCCGCTTGTGCCACGACCTCTACATTTAGTAGAGCTAACTCTCGCATCGTGTCTGAAGACACTCGCCGCATATTTTCGTCCATGCGTCCTGCAATGGCCGCCAGCGATGCCACAAGATTTGTTGGCATCTGCGCGGCATCGATTTCCATCACCCTACGCACCACCTTTTAAGCTTTGCACTCTTTCCGCCAAGTTTTTTTGCTCCCGCTCCAGTGAACACATTACAAATACTGGTAAATTGAGATCCACAAAGTGTTTAACGCTGCTACTGCTACTGATGGCGTAGCGCAGGGCTTTAAGCGATCCTGCACGTAAATGTGTCTGAGTCATATACTAATCAACGCATAGCCTTCATAAGTCGCTCGATCGGAAAACTATCGAGCAGGAGCGGGTCATTCTTTAGTTCCTACTTATAATCAAAGGTTCGTGAGCTTAATAAAGAAAATGAAAAAAGTAACAGTCGTACGTAGCAGATGCGGCCGGTACTGTCGAGTTTAGACTTGCGGTCTAGATTACTGCGTTCAATGAGAGTGCAGATGGCCGCCGAACTTCCGTCTC
>MIQA02007448.1:0-21307 GCA_001887855.2 Sclerospora graminicola | reverse complement strand
TTCTCTTTATCCATGATCTTATCAGAACGATAGTGTATTCCAGAGCAAGAGCCACTGCCCCCAACGGAGCTCTCAGCTCGCCGTGGCACTGGAATGGTTTGGTGGGTATGGTAAGGCCAACTCTGTGGGTCGTGTGGCGCGGAACTATAAAATCGGACCAGGAACCGTCACTTCTTATATGCGTCGAGTTAAAAAAGCTATAATTCGACACTACAGCCGTTTCGTGTCGTGGCCTTCGGTGGGGCGTCGTGCAACAAGCTCTGCTTATCATCGTGAACGCTACGCATTGGATGGATTGATCGATTTCGTTGATGGTACGCACATCATATTTGATCAGAAGCCACACATTGACGGCAGCTTGCACATCAATCGGAAGAGCCGCTACAGCTTAAATGTACAAATCGTCTGTATTTGAGGAAAAACGAATTATCATGGCGTTCACAGGATGGCCGGGATCGTGCTACGACTCGACGGTTCTCTCGAAGATGCCAATCCTCCACGACCCTGGGCGATACTTTAGTGAGGATGAGTATCTCGTTGGTGATACCGGATACGCCATAACCCATCGCCTGATTTGTACCCTTCAAGCGACCAGCGTCCTATTGGGTCAAGAACGCGACTCTTAACGAAATTCTATCCAGTTCCTGTGTGGTTAATGAAAATTGCGTCGGACTTCAGAAGAATCGATGGATGTCACTGAAGGGTATACGTACACAGATCCGTGCCCGCGGTGACTTCACCATGGTCAACAATCACATTCTGACCTGCGTGCTGCTGTACATATCGATCTTTATATGCGGGACCCTTGGGAATACGAAGCCAACTCCAAGACGATGAGCTAGAAAAAGCTGTCGACCGCGCACCCCAACACGCAGGAATGGATTTACGCAGCGAGCGCGTACGCCGCCAGCGAAGCTACTTGGTCGCAATTATGGGGTATCGATTATCTTTAGCTGAAATAGATTGTTTAAGAAGTGGTTTTATGTAATGCGGCTCAGCTCGAAAAGGCGTTTGACTGATTAAATATGATGGCAAGCAAGAAAGTGGAAGTGTTTGTGTTGTTTGTGAAGCTAATCTTGAGGCACAAGGGAGACGTACATGTACTCTGCATTTAGTAGCCGATTAGCGTCGTTTCATCATTGTGTGAATGTAAATTATCAACAAGTGAATGAAGACGCAGTGGACAACATTCAGCCAAAGTTAGAGATCCAAACGACGTATGAGTTTTTATTGGCGTTACTGACAGGAACCACATAATTTTTGGAGAATGTCGAAGAACTGACGTGGATAACGCTTTAATAAAAGTTAAGAAAAACGCCCTTGTGTGTTCTTTCTGGACGATTTTCCCCTTCTCGACAAATGGAGGACACAATTGTGGCGGTGCTGAACATGGAGCGAGCGGAAGATTTGACGAAACCAGCTGATAAGTCGAAGCAATATGGCGAGCACCAAAGTAGATATCGTCCCGTGAAGAATTCATTACCTGAAGACTTTTTGGAGTTAGTTGTAGTGATTTAAATAAGACTTGTCGTGTTTGCGACCGATTACTTGACATTGATTTGTTGTTGCTATTGTTGCCGGATGATGGAGAAGCAGTCAAGTATATGCCATCGCAAGAGTGAAAAAGAAGAAGATGGTGAGCCATAACACAAGAAGGAAATTGTGTTGCCTACGAATAGATCGAACAGCACATTAGCAGAGCACATTATACGAAAAAGAGTTTGACAATAACTATGCATCGAGGGACGAAGTGACTACTCCGGTGCTTGGTCATGCAGCTATGCGTGCTAACCAAAAGGTTGTGGCGAACTTGATAAATCAAACATTTCTCCCGGCGGAATTGCCAAAAATTTCCATTGCAGAAAACTCGCCATCTCGAACCTCATCTTCTATATAAGCGTTTGTCCAACGCTAGCGAAATTTATCATAGTGGTGTTATCTCGAGCCAAGATATGTGCTCTATCATTTTTTCGAGGATCTAACCCACTAAGAGGTACGTCTTTGTTGCACCGATTTAAGGTCATCCGTTTTCTATCGCTTGAATGTTCCAACCTTATGCTTGCACTTATTGGACATCCGACAACCGTCCACGAGAACAATGGTCTCAAGCGCGGAAGTTTACTAAAAAAAATTGTTTCAGTGGCGTCAAGATGGAAAAGGTTTGACAAAGTCGAGCCCTCACGACAATTAGGACAATGTGGAAATTCCACATTGTCCCAAAACGCGCTTGATGTTTGTAAACGCTGCTGACGGTTAGTATAATACGCCTCTTATATGCAAAAAACGTGCCACGCCGCTCCGTACAGGACGAATTTCGTGCATTCCCGTCCTGAATTTTCTCCCAAAGTTTTTGTTTGATCAACTTCGTCGGGTAGCGAATTTCTACTTTCTCATTATCTCGCTTCATCAATTATGTACCAATATCCCACCTACAAACCAATACTCAACAATTGGACCTTTACTTTTCGTCTTGTGTGCGACAATAATCAAGGATGAGTTCGAGGATTATGTGCGTCATCAACAAGATTGGTTGGCTAATAACAAAAGTGTACATTTGAATGGCAAAAGCGACTCAGGGGGACGAAGGATCTACGATATCAGTCACACGCTCGATTTTCGGCCCATTTGCTGGGAAAATGTGCACGTTGGACATGTAATTAAATTTCATGATGAAGAACGGGTACCAGCAGATATGATCCTTTTATTTTCAAGCCAAAAGAATGGCGAAGCCATGTGTGAGACCGTGAGTCTCGATGGCGAGTCGAATCGCAAACTTCGTCATTGTATTCCATGGAATCGCTTAGTTCCGTATGATACAAAAGATTTGGGCGACGTGTTTCCCTGTCAACTGTGATGTGAAGCCCCAAACAAACGATTGTTTAGTTTGGAGGCGTGCTGCGCAGTTCGCGCGCCAAATGCACGGGTCAAGGGACCAAGATCCATCAAGCGAGATTTTTCGACGCATGAAGAGGCACTGCTGACTCCAGAGACCACTGATGAACTCCCGATTACAATTGAGAATGTTTAACTACGAGGAATAAAACTTTGCCACACGGAATGGGTCATTGGAGTTGTCGTGGGAGGGGGGAAGGACACCAAGTTGATAAAGGCGATTCCATCAAAATTTAGTCGATTGGATCGGATCACAAATCGCTGTATCTTTCTCATTTTTTTGTGCTTTTAAGCGTCTGTTGTTTCAGTTCCATTTAAGCTTTGTTAGTCAGGACAGCCAAATCTGCTTTCTCAACGAGCCATCTCCTGCGGTTTTCATTGAAACGTTGGTGTCCTATTTGATCCTGTACAACAATATGATGCCCATTGCTCTCTACATTAGTTTGGAAGTCGTGAAACGGTACCAAGCCCGGCGGATGAAGAAAGATCTACAATTGTTTTGTCCCGCTCTTGGCTGCAGGGTCACTGCACGTACTCCAAATGTCATGAACCGATCAGATACATTTTAAGTGACAAGACGGGCACGTTGACCAAGAGCCAAATGCTCTTTAAAGATGTTTACGCCCATCATGTGTCTCTGTTTTGAATTGGCGAGATTGTACCTTCAAAAAATGTATCTCCCTTCGAGCCGGACATTATCCTCGAGATCGATAGTAGCTTTGCGCTTGATCGACAGAGGTCATTTGTGAGCCTAATGACAGTAGATGCTGTGAGTAATCTGGACAAAGGCCATCTCGTACGTACCATCGGTAAGGTCGCAGGCCGTGCAGCCTGACTACTGTGGGGCAAACGATGGCCAAGATTTATATCAGTACGAAAATCAACTTACCCTGAAGTATCTGCAAGTCTCCACTGAAGCGATCTGATATCTTGAGCGTCAAGGAAGCATCCTTTAAGACGTTCATTGAAGAAGTGATAAAGGACGAGACGCTCTTTTTCGCGCTGTTTTGCGATGCAAAATATGCTGAAGGTTTCTTCGAGCAGCAAACGACGAGGATACGTCACAAAAAAAGAGCAACTTCACTCAAGAAGCCAAGAAGCACAGTGAAACGCTGAAGCCGAAACTAAGGCGATTGATATATAGGAAGATAAATAGAAAAGTAGGTTTACCCACTCAACGAATTATAACGTTTCCGGTAAACTTCCACCTAGAAAAAATATTTAGATGTCTGCTTCACGGGGCTCTTTGTGTGCTGGATGAGAAAAAAACGCGTCCACAATCGACTTTACTCATTCAACGCCCATTCCACTCTTGAGTAGCTCTAATTAAGCTTGCTGCGTCCTTCTTCTCTCTTCTGGGCTAGTGTGTCTCTCTTCTCCTTTTCCTTCAAGCACAGTTTTTTTCAGGCGTAGGTGCAGATCGTTTTCGTGCTGGCGTTGACGCCATTCCATCTCTACCTGGAGCTGTTTCTGCTCAAAGCGGAAACGATCACTAGAAACCTCGATATAGACGCTGCCAAAGTCCTTGTGCCCTCCTTCGCTCTGTTGACACCTTTTTTTGTGGTGGCACGTCTTCCACTGAAAGGTTGGTCCTCGGATGTAAGCGCTTGTACGTCTGTACTCATGACATCTTCATCGATCTCACCAGCATCGCCTCAGTGATGCCAAAGACGGTTTGTGTTTAAGCTTGTTGTGCGTCGCCATGTATCGTTTGATGACCGACTTCCAGCGACTATGGTTCGTGTCCGCTGGTCGCTGAAAGGCGTGGCGGTCGTTCACTTGACCGGCTATCTTGGCGTACTTCTTTGCCATCTTGCAGCCATCAAGCTGAAACCATGAATGCGCGTAAGACCTGCCCCATGCTTTACTGTCTTTCCCTTCGTGGATTCGTCGTGTTGATGTTGTAGTTATCGGCATCCTCAGCCCACTCCACCATAGCACGGAGCTGGAATGGAGTCGTGTGGCCGTACTTTTGTTTCCCTTCCACGTCTTTTGGCATGTTGCTGCGAGAATTCTGCAAGCCAAGCGCAAATGAAATCTGAAATCTTATGCACCTCTCTAAAATACAGAACGCTATAAACCGGTTTCGAAAATCCAGTCACTCACAAATTTCCATCCCAGAAATCGGTCTCTCGAGGCCAATTTGTTGGCTGATTTCTCGACTAATCTTGTTGAGATATATCAGCGAAAAAATCGGATGTCTGACCCCCCCCTATTATGAAGGTATAAACATCATTTTGTGCAGTTTATAGTTTCACTTTTAACAGCGAGTCTTCATGACCAACAGCAGAGGAGGTGGTTTGGCTGCACCCCCTCAAACGGCTCATGAATCATGTGCCAAAATAGTGCAATAAGTTTCGGGGTATGTGGTGCTGTAGGATTTGTTTTTGCACTTATGTCAGTGCGTGAGCGAAGTACTCGGAAATATCGAAAAAGGGGCACCAGGCAGCTGTGGTGAGAGATATGCCGGCAAATAGTGTGTTGTCGCTGCTGCAAGACAATCATACGGCAAACCGAAAGGACACAACTACTACACCTTTTACCGGCCTAAATGAACAGGTTTGCAACAAAAGTAAATAAGGTAATTTAAACATACGTAAAATACGAAAGGTTTTGGAACCAAATTGGAAATATCATCGTCCAAAGTGAAATAGATTATCGGAAAAGTTTTCTCAATGGCTATCTATTGCATGAGCGCCCTCAACGCGGCGGCTCGTTTTGAGGACATGTAGGATGGCAAGTAGGATAATACAAGGAGGTTGTCAATAAATTTGCTAAACTTGTTATTGTTTTTACCTGATATCTGCGTGAGTCGCTCGTTTACGTTTCGATTGAGTTAGTCACAAACGCTTGACGGCGTCAGCAATCCCCCCTTCCAATTGACCATCGTCTTCATTTATTACTTCACTGACCGGTACCATGCTCTGCACAAGCTGAAATGTAAACGCAGCCAGGGAGAAAACAAGCACGGCATTCAGTTCGGGACTTACCTTTTCCGTGTCCTCGTTAAATGACTCCGGCATCAAACACGTTTACCTTGGCGGCAGAGCTACTCACCACGGTCTTCGCGACGCCGAAGCCTTCAGTAACTAAAAGAAGTGTCACTGCTGTCACCTGTGGGCTCACCTCCTTAAAATTCTACTCATCAAGCATTCTGGCTTGAGGAAAGCTTTATACGCAGCGACATCGTCACTACGAGCGCCGATTTCACTGAAAAAGATAATTTCGGTACCTCGGCGTTCGACGCATTCTTTGCGTTCAATACGACAAGCTTCATGCCATTCGTAATGAGCTGACAAACAAAGCCACTGTTAATTGCTGTTTCTTTTTATCCCCCGTGAGTTTCCAAATCTTGGTACCGGCGCATACCAAGTTGGCTATCGCGTCCGGAGCGCCCTATTTGCAGCTTGTCTTCGATTGCTGTGTTACCAAGCAGCTCTAACTCACTCTCAATTCCATTCGTACAATCATCTATAGCATTTAGAAGGTCATTTTTTGCGTTTGTCAATCTCGTCCAGATTGTTCTTTGCATCGTGGAAGTGTTGTGCCCATTGCGCATAGTAATAGATCGTAAAAGAGCATGATGAGCAATCGACAAAGACGCTGTTCTCGGACACGCTCAAGTTGAGATACCATTCGACACCATGGTGCGAGCTCCAGACCGCAGCTCCTGTGGCACCAGCAGCACTAAAGACGACCACGTAGAAAGACGAATAACACGACCATGTCCTGATGAATGGACCTATCCATGGAACTCATTTTCGATGGCGGCGCCGAGTTACTTATCATAATCTTCGTGTTAAAAACGACGCCATGAAAAGGAGCCTTTTCATATTTAAATCAACATGACGAGAACAGCGCACGAAGTATTTCAAGTCATCCATTGCAATAGCAACCACAGTTCCGATTCAATAAAAACATGAAGCTGTCGGTAGCTTCGTTGCAAAAGTAAAGACCTGGTACATTATTGAAGGAATCTGTAATAGTAACAAAGTGAATGACAACTGCGAAAATGAAAGTTAGGCGATGTCAGCCTACCCATGGAAGCAATAGGGGTCTCGATGCCTTCCCGATGACTCTTTCTGTCAGGTTGAGCATTATTGAATGGTCGCAGGGAATATCAGGCTATCACTCAGCGCATACATAATATATCAGCTTAAAGCAGCAAAAATAAAGTGCACACATAGAATTTTACCACGTATTCAGCCGCATCCTTTACGTTACTAGCTTTCTGCAGATAAGAGAGATTGAGCTGATTAATGATATCAAGAACATATTTCACAGCATAATCGAAGATGATGTCTGAACCGTTCTTCTAGACTCCTTCATCTCGATGTCATCGCTCTCAGAAGCCCTTGCAGCCGGTGCAGGCTTCACGAGTGTTTTGGTGGCAGTGGAGCAAAGCCAGCCAAACCCTTTCGTAGTCGTATAACAGGTTTGTCACTAAATCACCCTTATCCGGATAATGAATAACCTATTGCAAATAAAGTAGCATCAGCCTCATGCATTTGGGCAATAAACAATAACGACTATAAACCAATATCGTACCATGTGGTTTGGCTTCGTCACGCTTGAGATACTTCGCAACAAAGTGTGGAACACAAATCGATCAACTAGAGGTTCTACTACCGCCATTCTTTGAATGCTTGCTTTTTTAAATGCACGGTCATAGTTGTTCTCCTCTCTAAAACGATAACCCGTACTTTATTGAGTGAGCTCAAAAATGATCAAAACATAGGGCTGTTACTTATAGCAAGTTTGCTATTTGTGCATGTCATTACGGTACATCTTCAAAACAAATTTTATGAGGACAACTAACGTATGATTACCGATAACGATTTGTCGAATAGAAAAAAGATATCCAACTGAGCTAAGAGCATCTCCACCGGGGCTTGCTAAACAACGCGCTAAAGAATTTTAGCGCGAAACTTATTTTGCGCTGCAATCTATTTCCCACCGGCAGTGAACTTTCGCTCTATCTCTACGCCAAAATGGTCCAGCCCACGCCTAATTGAGGCGGTTTTGGCGTAGCCTGGAGATCTGCGGCAAATCCGAATTCTGATGATTCTTAGATTGCGCGGGGAGGTTCGATTGAAAACTTCCATATTCATCATCAAGACAAAAATACAGGGGTACTCGGCGCGAACATCACAGAGGAGCGAATGAGTTGGTCATTTCTTTGGCAATGAACAGACCACACGAGAGGACGTCTAAAATATTAAAGGAAATTTAAATGAACAGATTTGTTCTACCCACCTTGTGTAAACTAAGGATGACTCCGCAAGAAATGCCTGAATAAAGTCTCAAAAGAAGTCCACCCGGTTGTGAGTGATTCTGCTGCTGATACATCGATGGTGGCATTCGCATTGCAGTGTCTTGGATGGTTCACACAGTCAGTCTGCATTTATCTTGGTGGGGACGGTTATAACAAGATCAAAGAAAAGCTGAAAACGTATGGTGAAAACATAATGGCGCTGGATGCGAAAGCAATAGCGTGGAAGTGGTCTCTTTTTTCAGCTTTTTGCAAAGCATTGGTCATTTTGTGAGTGAGATGAGTTTTTGATATGTGTTAAAATATGTTACCACTTTTTCGACGTGTGAACTATGTTTGCGTGCATTTTAGGTCCGTTGAATGAATGTTACGTCAGGTTTTTTAGGAATATAATATGTCATTTGATGGCGGCTTATACTCAGTGCTTGAGGAAATGTAAAGTGATTGTTTATCAGTCGGTTGCCGCAATATTAGTTGGAGTTTAAAATCGGGTGCCTATTGCATGTTCACCAAACGCTTCCCTATTTAACGTCTTTGATACTCAACATGCGCTTCTCAGCTCGTCAAAACGTGACTGGAAAATCCGGCTTTTCACCACGTTATCTTCGAAAAAATACTGGCTATTGCATGGAAAAGTCTACTGAGCCGCGTATTTAAGGCGAGAGATTCCCACCCTTTAGATTAATCGGAAGGCGCAAACGTTATAAAAAACGAACCCGTTGGATCTAATGGATCCCCACTACGATCTCACCAGTGCTAAGCTCACGAAACACTTTTAAACCAAATGGTGGGAGTTATATGCAATCTTTTTCTGATGTCTTAAGAGCTACGAATTGTTCTTGACGTTTGTTGGAAAAACACGGTATGTTGTCGTACAATGGGTTTCAACGAGTTCTCCATGTGATGGGGCTTTCATGAAACAAAGAAAAACAGCATAAGGCATTTTTTTGCCAGATAGAAGAGTTGAAGAATATCATACCAGGTTTTATACGCTACCTTTATGTCCAGCGTTACATTATTTTAGAAATTCTGCGTCCTTTTCTTGTCAATGGGGGTCAACGTACTAATTCGAGGGGGTCAGAATTATTTCTGCTTATGGTGGCTGTGGCAACTTCGTAACGAGTCCATTTTTGAAAGCAAACGAATGAATTATTTCGAACACACGGAATATATTTGGAACCAGCGTAAGTCTCAATTACGCCAAGTAGCGGCTTTCGTACGACAACGAACTCAACTGCGAGAAGATGGTGTGCTGTTGGAGTTATGCATACAGTGCTTTTTCAACATTACAATAGCACCTTCGCGTCAGAAGCAGTATCATAACGTTACCGATCATCATATCCCTCCAGATATTTCAGACCCTAAATTAGTAGTGAGTGTCAGTAAGTTTATAGTAGCCAATAGTTAATGACTAAATGGACGACCTTTATTCTCTTATTTTTTTGTCAGAAATACAGTAATTAAAACTAAGAGTGTTTATCGTCGTTTTTGCTACTACAGTAGAGGGATCCACTCCTTCACCTTGAAGATACGAATATCCAGGCCTCGGCAAACCAGTCATTTTTACCTAAAAACTAGATCAAGTCCGACTAGGCATTTTTCACATCTCAAACTAGGCACAGGAACAGAAACTGTATTTGGGAGGCGCCAAATCAAAACTAGGCACTGGCAGCACCGCGTATCTTGCTTGCAACGGAAGCAGCAAGCTCTTTCAGTGCGAAGTACTGAGCTGTTTGGAGCTGGCCCTCGAGGGAGAGGTTGCTCAGAGTACAGCGCTGGTCGTTCTTGAGCAACTTCACCTTGCTGAAATCTCCTTCAACGGTGTGGGTTCCCGGGGAGCGAGCAGCCAAACCGACCCGGAAAGCTGTCAGTTCACGCATGCGCTTCTCACCGGCGACTGCATCCCATGCATCGACTATGCTTTTCCTGCGTACACCGGCCAGTTCCTTGTCAAGCGCTGCGTCGGTTACGTAGCGCTCCTTCAGAGAGATCCACTGCAGCCAAATCTTGTCGCGCACGCCGCGGCCAAAGCAAGCGTCCAGCCGATTGTCGTGAGCTAGCAAGAGCTCCGAGAAGTGGTCGTCACTGTACTCGATGACGTCGAGTTTTTTTTGGTGGGGCGACCTCGCATTCCCTGATCACTTCAATCGTGATCTTGTTGATCTCGCTAATTAGAAAATCTCGACCGCGCGCTTTCAGCCGCATACGATGCGGGTGTTTTCCTCCTCCCCAAGCTCTCGGAACAAAGGCGGTGAGCGGTACGATGCCGTAGTGATGTGTTGCTCGACTTTTCTGGCACAAATCGCGACAGAGTTACCGACGTCGATCTCGAACAGAACTTGTAGCTGGTGCGCCAGCCTGTTCAAAAATGCTTCTGCTCTTGCATGGTCACAGTCTTGTACTGCATAGACTTGCAGCACTCGTGGACGCAAGTGATTATCTTGGCAACAAGAACAAGGCTCAGCCACCACGATGGACTAGATCGCACCCTTCCTTTCGTGTCCTGTAGCTCCACCAGCTCCTCATAGTTGGAGGACAGGAACTGACACGTATCGTTGATTGACTCCCATCGCGTGTCAGAATACGTTGGGCACTAAGCTTCAGGTTTAGGAGCCGCTGTGGCGTGCGTCCTGGTGAATTAGATCTCTGCTCCAAGCCTCGAGCGAAAAGCAACTAACTCATCCAGTTGCGACAGAAGCTTACCTAGTGCCAAGCTGAGTTCACGAGTTCCACACCAATTGATAACAATAGACTTGCCACCTTGAGCCTCACACGCGTGACGAATGCGTAGCACGAATCCATGGCGACATCCAAGCACCGTGGATGCACTATCACTTATCTCCGACATGAGCTTGGCGAGCACTTCTGGGCCAGAGATACTCTCGAGAAGATAGAGTACACTGTCCGCGTGGTTTGATGCCGTGTGACTCGCATATCCCCTCGGAATCGCCATGAGGTGAATGTTGTGGATTTGGCAGGCGAATTCGAACGACAGGCTTACATCCAGGTAGCCTTCTGCCTTGTGCGTAGCACCATCAACGAGAATACCGAAACCCGACACGAAACTAATCACGTCTCTGATGGAAGTCAAGCTGAGTGCAACGACGTTGCGTGCGTCGGAGCAGATCGATCTCTGTGGGACGTCCGAGTCTAGCACTCCCCAGTGCTCCCGCAAAGATCTGGAAAAGCCGAGCAATGCTGCGAAATCTGGAGGCAGTCATGAGGCATTCCACCACTGTCTCGAACTTTTTGAGGTCATGGATCGTGAGGGGGTAATCGCCATCTGGGGGCTGGGCAAAGTCATCTTCCACATTAGTATCGTCGTCGTCGTCACGATCAGCGTTGGAGAGAAAAAATCGAGCGATGACATCCACGACGCCCGGAGAGATCTTGGCGCAGAGCTTTGTGGCGTTCGCAAGTGGTGCGGTCGAGAGGAAGAACGTCTTCTTCTTCTCGTCCGAGAGGGTCTGAAACTCAGCAAACTTGACGTGGTGCTCTGAGCGCAGATGCGTCAGCATGTTATCACGTCGGTATGAGACTTTGAACGTCTTCACAGTTGTTCGTTTCGTTCTCTTTTGGGGGGGCGAGGATATCGCAGAAGGAGGCGAGTGATTTCACCGGTTTCTCCTCACGACCAAACACCTCGCAGAACTTCCATCGTTCCTCAACAACTTTGACCCCTTGAGAGATTGGGCGAATGCCCAGCTCGTCCTCCTTCTTTGGAAGCCAGCGATCACGGGCTTCTAGCTGTCTTGGGCGCTCAATGTGAAGCTGGACGAGAGTCTTCTCGACCGGCTTAGCACGAGAACGGGAGATCCTCATACCAGCCGTGACGAGGCTGCTTTGCTTCTTGGAGGACGTGGAGCGGGCCATGATGTCGGTGCTGAGTGGGGCTGTTGGTTGTCTTCTGTGGGTTTCTGAGCTTGTGCTGCAATGACAAACTAGCGACAAGCACTGAGGGGCAGTCGTGCACGATTTTTCTTCCATTCTGCGCGAAGAGCATTTGAGAACACTAGCGCTCGACTCTCCCGTCACCGAAACACTCAGATTTTGTATTTTTGTCAATTAGGCATTCTCAAATTCTCAAACTAGGATTTCTGTACTTTCTCTTGGACAAAAACCTAGTTTGCCGAGGCCTGCGAATATCGAGGATCGTGGAAATCTCCTCGGAAGGAAGTAAATCATATATTGGTAGGTCGTGAGTGAGATTGGAGGAAAGCTAGTAGATGTCCTATACAGAATATACGTATGAATACAGTGAATACTGTAGTAAAATATAGTCTAAGTAGTCTTAACTATTAGCTACTATGAACATATGTAATCTAGAATGTAATCTCGGCTCAGAAATTCTGGATGTGTTTCCGTCACTTGCTTCACAACATGTGTCTTGCAATAGGTTAGTGGCAACAGGATCCGGTGCTGGTGGGTGATTGAAGATGCACTGTAAACTGATTTTCAGTTGGATTCCTTCTTCGCGTGACGCATATAGCCTTGATTTATAATCCGCTACCGCTTCGACTTGGGCTCGACATTGATGCCAAATGAAGTCCAAATGCTCGTATGCGTCCTTTACGATACCTTCAAAAATTGCTTGGTTTCTTTACTGCCATAACCATGCCATGCCGATCCCGCAAAGCCCTTTCCAGAGACGGTTATAAACTGCTCGGAAAGAATCGTCGAACTATCCATGTTGATTCATCATCGCCTTCATGATATTCAAACCGATTGATGGCGCCCTTCTAGTCACCACCGCTGCTTGAAACCGTCGTATGCCCGAGTCCGGTACTATCCTACCACACCACTGCTGTAACAAACGTCTCCAAAATGCTTGAGCTCTTGGGCATTCCCATAGTATATGACAGAGATCTGTCCGCGTACTGGTACATCGGTCATCAAGTTCACATCTTTTGATCTGGTGGGTCCGGACATAGAAGGTATTCAGTTGCATAGTGGCGACCCGAAACTGTACCCACACTTGATAGTTAGTCAATATATTGTCATGGTCCCATACCTGATTAGGTTCTACATCTTGGATATTATTCCACCAAGAATTCTGGGCACAGTTATTTCTCCACTTCCCAAGTAAAGTCGTTAATTGTGGCGCGACCCCCTGAAAGTACAGCTTCCTGAAGGACCGACGGAGTTAAGTCCATATCTTCCTTATTGGCGTACCCTCAGCTACCTCCCATCCTATAAGATGCAAATCCGGGTGGGGCTGGAAAACTATCCTTTCTCCAACTAATGATGAATCATCTGTAGTGTCGAGGTTCGTACTGGCAATGACCTTCCATATTATTCCGTCTGCCTGTTGCTGAAGACGCACCTCCTCCTCTGGAATCTCCCCTTTCCCGATTATTTTTCCAGGAGCCATCATCTCCCACGTGAAATTTTTCAGACTTGTCGGCCCCTGATTAATTCGTAACTGCTCCCGCTCCCCAATATGATGGCCGACTTCTGCTCTTGGCGACGCTATGATTATCGCACACAGCCATCGACCCACTTTAGCTCTTGTATGCGAAATCCCTTGCTCTCCATGTACCTGCCAGACAAACGTAGATTTGGTTAGTCGTAAAACGCCTAATTCTCGAATGGTTACAGGCGGGATGCGATCGTATTTCCTGGACACTAAAGACGCCGCTCTCTCCTCTCTGATCCAGGGATTCGATACCCAGGCATATGTTCCCCAGCAAGATAGCATCGAATCTGGAATTAGACCGTGAAACGGATAAGCATATATGTCCAGTGTAATCGTAAACGTATCACCCCGCTTGAGACCTAGTCCTTTCATCCCCAGTCTTGCTTCCAATTGATCAATCGCCCTAGGTAAAAACTGCGTAGTGTACTGTTTTAATTTGTCAGTCTCTTGCGCCCTCGGACCCAGCCACTCCATGATAGTTCGTGCTATTGTCTTCGTCCGTCCCGAGTCGTATGATCGCCCCGCTTGACATACCAAATAACCTGGAAGCGGCGTTATTGCTTGACCTGATACCGTTGTAGACCCTATACCAGATAAGTGCATCCAGGCTTGCTGGTATCCATCCGGCGTCGCGATGAGCCACTGGCACGCGAGTTTCAATCGCTGTACTTTGAGAGCAACCGGGATTGAAATAAGCCCAACTCCCCCAGCCGCGTGTGGGGTGAACAACAATGTCGGCGAAATCTTGTGTCTTCCTCTCTCTCCAGTTGTACTGTTTTTCCATATGAAACTTTTCTGCATGTATACTAATTCTTGCACCACCTCTGATGGCGGTGTGAACATCCGCGCTGTAAACAGAATAGACGGGATCGCAATCACATTCAACAATTGCACTCTATCCATAAACGCACTTCCACATTCTGTTGCTGTTGCTAATCGTCTTTGCACACTTCGCAGTCGTAATGCCCAATTAACTGTTGTCAGCGTCGCCCACCCAAAGAAATATCCTAGGTACCTGATGGTTTCACCTTCCGGTAAAACCGGTAAGGTGTACCAGTTTTTCGGTACATAGTTTGAATTTAAAAACACAAATTTACTTTTGACTGGATGAACCTGTAATCCTGACAAATCTCCAAATCGTTGAACGACAGCCAGTGCCATCGGCACCTGGTCGGCATGCTTGAGGAATATCGTAGAATCATCGACGAACGCAGAAAACCGGTGGTGAAATGATGGATCATTTGGCACAGGCTGAATTCCTTGTATTCTTTGATCTTGAAGTATAGCCAACGCTAGTGGCTCTACCGCTAAAATGAATAAAAGTGGAGCTAAAGGGCAGCCTTGCCGAATCCCCGATCTTACCTGCAATGGCTCTGAGAAATCATTATTTACCAGAAATTCAGCTGTTGTACCATCATGAATTCTATGCATGAGATCAATAAATTGTGCCGAGAAACCGAAAAGACGTAACACCAAAAACAAGTACTTCCTGTCAACCGTATCATAAGCCTTGCTAAAGTCGAGGAAAAGAATTCCAGCACTCTGTGCCGCCGACTGTTTATGCTGATGTGTATAACCTTCAAAAATAGACTGCATCATTACCACTGCTTTATCCATTCACCTCCCAGTTTCAAACCCCTGCTGAGTTTTCCCGATTAACTGACCCAGAAAGACTTACAATCTTCGCGCCACAATTTTCGCAAAAAGTTTGTATCCTGTTTTTAACAACGAAGTGGGTCTGTAATCCAAAGCATTACTGGAATCCCCTTTCTTCCGTAAGGGGATGACAACCGCCTTCAAAACGGATTGAGGTGGTGTTCCACCTTACAGGATTGCGTTGAATATTTTTGTCAGGGGACCTACAACCACTTCTGAAAATCTTTGTAAAAGCCGTTGCCCAGTCCATCTTGTCCTGCCGCCTTTCTCCTATCGATCCGTTTTATTGCCCATTCGACGTCCTCCTCTTGTTTTTCTGCCATTAAAGCCTCATTTTGGGGCCCGGTTACCATCCGATCTGCCGGGATTGTCAGAAACTGTTGTAAGGCCTCTAATAGCTTCGCGCTCCTTACTTTCCGGTGACTTGAACTGAGAATGTGCTTCCACGTTGCGGCGAATTTATCCGGGATCGATAATGATGCAGGAAATGAAGGACCAGACACTGCCTCTATCCTGGATACCGTCTGGTCGCGTTCCCAGACTGGCGCTCTTTTAAAAAGCCAACGCACATCTGCTGCCGATCTATGTAAACGGCACCCCCGTCGAAAAGAGCGTTCTTTGTGTAATTCCTCCGAAATCGCTCGAACTATGTGTTTTCTTGTTTTAGCATTGTCTCGAACTATTTTCTGGAGATGATGTAACCTTCTTTTTCTTCTTCGAGCCATCTTTCTTCTCACTGTGAAAATAATATCTCGAAATTCGTTGATCCAGTGATCCCAGCTAGCTGCGTCAGTAATGGTAAGACTGCACTCCGTAAGTCTGTCCATAATCATCAATCGGGTCTGACTTGAGTGGATCCTGGGAAGGGATACGGCATTTTTCTGTTTGCGATCTTTCGTCTCGAGACACTGGGGTCCTTCAGACAAAGAAGGACTTGGTTGTGGTCCGAGAGAACTGGTGGTGGCTCCACGGCTACCCACACAACCCAGCTTTTCCAGTTGTCGGTAACATAAAATCTGTCAATACGACTAGCTAAGTTGCCTCGCCAATACGTATAGTGTTCAGCCGGATCAATAACACACTCTTCCGTTGCAGGTATCGTTAGAAGTCGCGCATCCCACACCTGCCAGTCGGAAATTAGTCGAATTAAAGCTAAACTTTCCGGCCGAATGGATCTATTGCCCCCCAACCTATCCAAGGCCGGAGTTTCTACACAGTTGAAATCCCCGCCAAATACGCAATTTTTAGGCCGTCGTTCAAAGAAATGTCTGATATGTCCAAAAAAATCTCCCGATGCTTTACATCACTTGACGGACCGTAAATATTTATTATCAAACAATCATTCCAGTTCACGAGCATGACTCGATTAGACCACTTTTCAGGGGCATATGGAGTGATCTGATCTGCAATATCCGGACTTACTAATATCGCCACCCCTCCTTGTTTCTGTGGGTGAACACTCCAGTAAGAAAAAAATCTTATTCCTCCCTTTAGCTCCCCACATAGCTGCCCATTTATGAGACAATTGGTCCTTTTCTTCGTTAGAGACAACGTGAGTCTCCTGTAGTATTATTATTTGTGCCATATATTCCCCACTGCCATTTCTCCACGCCTTCAACCAGTCCGAGATATCTTTATGGGCAAACCCACGTACATTCTGACTTAATAGTATGTTCATCGTTTGCGAACGTGGCTTCAACACTGATCTAATTTCCGTCGTGAATTCCAAATCCTTCATTAGCTTATGTTTCGTGAAAATATCTAAACTGTTCAGATTGTAGTATGCAGTTTTTGGTAGAATGTCCAGTGCGGTGCCCTCAGTACCGACCTGGATCAACCTGATCCTGTTCTATTATAGCTTGGGGTTGATTAGTTTCTCCACCCATGGATGGTTGTACATTTTCCTGGTAAATGAACTTGAATAATGCATTCCATGCAGCTGGTTCTCCTTTTTCAATTGCTGTGACCTTCATTGCATAATCATGACTGAGTTCGAAAACTTTTAAATGACGCTGAAGTAAACAGAGAATGGTATCCGTCGGATTATAATTATCTCCAATCTTAGCTGCCAAATGTTCGGCGAAGATATGGGATACAAGGAGCAGATGGGCTAATAGTAACACCTGACGCGGTGCTAGTAGCTTTACTACAGAATTTCCTCCATATTGAATTTTCCGTAAACACGACCATTCGTGCGAGCTATTTAAAATTGCCAATTTCTGCACCGAAGTTTTCATAACCATATACTTTTCCTCCCATTCCTGGAACCATTTCCCAGGTAAATCCACTAAACCTTCGCGTTTTCCTGCGTCAATAACAGCCAACCAACACTGATGTCTCCAAGTCTTTGTCATTTCTACCAGTACACTGGAATGGACGCTATCCAGGATATAGTGCGAACCTAAACACCCTTGCACGACCCGGGTCCTGCAACCGACCCGGACAACCCAGGGGAAGATGGAGTTAAAACTTCTAAGCACAACACAATGAGCTACGTTGATGAAATCGTGCCGGAAACCCCAAATTTGCCGGGGGTAGACGTATCAAGCCCGGGGGGAATGAGGATCAGGTATCAGGAGTGGTACCGACTCAACCGGTACATGCGTCAGTATTACCAGTGACAGAATCGGAAGGAACAACAGAATATTCTACGGAATCACCGGTAATACCGGTAGACTCACCTGAAGTCACTTCCATAAATGAGCCGTCTGATTCACAGAATCCAGTGGCGGCAAAGAAAGAATCAAG
Source organism: Sclerospora graminicola (assembly GCA_001887855.2). NCBI lineage: Eukaryota > Oomycota > Peronosporomycetes > Peronosporales > Peronosporaceae > Sclerospora > Sclerospora graminicola. The sequence goes on along the minus strand of MIQA02007448.1, from coordinate 3,323 downwards.
TGGGGTACAGCTACACATGTTCGGTTCTGACGCACCACAGGAGCCAAAGCAGTTGGCAAAAGCACTCACGACAGCATTAAGTCAAGCGGTCAAGACGAGACCGCGAGCACAAGCTTGGCTTGACTTAACGCAAGAGTTATTTAAGGCCATTTAAGTCAAAGCGCGTGGGCCAGTATCAAAGTTATCGGAGGCAGCCAAGCGGCTACCGACTTTAAAGGCGGCTGAGGCAGAACTAGCTGTGGTAGAGGGCAAGAAAGACTGGGATTTCTGGCGACAACAAGTAGTGGGATCTGCACTGCAAGTTAAACGTTCCACGCAGTATCCTCTGGAAGGCGATTGGGCAAGAGCAAGTCAAAAAGGCGGACTTTTACCAGCACCATTAAAGGGGTGGGCGAGCAAAGTAGCAGGGCCGGTTATAACTGACTCAGATGATCTACTGTCGAAGAAAACATTTTTATTCAAGACGAAAGTGTACAAGCCGGACGAAATTATACGACTACGAGCGGTTTGTGAAAAAGTGTTTGGAAAATATGCTCCTATGACAGTTCGTGAAGGAAGTGACGATGAATGGAGGATCGTTCAAGGGTTAGTGGAGGGAACAATCATTGCGAAGCAATTGCCCCAGTTTTTGAAACTTATCATGAAAATCGATGAACAAGTGCGTTTGGTACATACAATACGAGCCCAAGTTGAAGGCTGCCTTGTTATGGAACTGAGAGGTGAGAGTCCGATTCGGGAGGCGTTTTTAAGTACCAAGAGCATTCAGGAAAGTATTGCGATAGCTGCAGCTACAAGGGGATCTGGGAGTGTTGTTCTGTGGCGGATGGTTGCGCAAGTAAAGAACATAAGTTACGACAGTGGGAAACACGTATTGTACTTTCATTTTTTTACACGAGATATGGCCTAGAAGTTCGAAGGGGTAACGGTGCCCTTTCACAGTTTTGATCATCAATTGAAGAATTTACATCATGATGCATCAGCGCAAGCAAAGACGGCATGAGAATCTCAAACGGACAGTAATGGAGAAAAATTTGACCATAAAGGATTTTATTCATGTGTGCTCAAAATCTTTAAGCCTCCCAAATCTACTAGCCAGCGAATTTTTCCATACACTTTTTCAATTGAGACGTGAGAACGCAAGTGATTAGCTATCCAACCTCTGAATTCTGGGGAATCTACATACACGCCAAAGGCGGGTTTAAGCATGTTTATTGGCATCGCGTTTATTTCGTTGCTGGAACTTTCGAAAATTTTGAAGTATACGCTTCCGAGTGCCATCAAAGTGAGACTGTACTCGCTGAACTTGAACATTACGAGATCATTGGATCTTCTAAAGTTGTCAGGTTTTTTGCGGAAACTACTAGGAATGGAGTTTCAATTAGATGATCTCGACAAGAGTGGGCCCTTTTCAGATACCTCTACGCTATGGGAGTTGATCGTGGAATCGGATGAATGCCCAACGGCTCTACGAGGTATCAAACGGATTCTCTGGGGTCACACAATGATTGTTGTGGAACACCCATCGATGCGAGGGCGACAGCAATGCCTTAGATGTGGTGATTTAGGGCATCCTACGCGGAAATGTGCAACACCTTTGGCGGAACTGGTCAAAAAGCATTGCATTCAGGTTAAGATGGAAGAATTAAAGCAGTATGCTCCTCCAGTTACTACCTTCCGTAGCATGGAAGAGCTGCGAAATCGAGTGGAAGTCGTACGAGAGAGTCAACACCTGGATCGCCACTGAGGCAAAGGCAGGAGACCAAGAGGAAGATGGAAAGGGGCAAGTAAATACACGAACTGTACATCAAGTGACACCAAGGAAAGGTGTGGAGATGGGTGATGCCAACGAGGCCCAAACGGTACCATTCAAAAGTCGTGAAAGGACACAGGGGCAGCAGGTGAATTCGGACTGGGTTACAGTCTCAAGGAAGAAAGAAAGAGGGGCTGGAGACACGAGTCAATACGGAGAAGAGGAGGAAAAGGCGCCCCTTCCAAAAATGGAGTCCAGTCTAAAGGCGGCAATCCAGAAATCAGAAGCTCCTCAACCTCGACAGATGAGTGGACAAGACAGAGTGGAAATTTCAAAGGATATGAAGGATAGAAGGCGGACCCATCAGGAGAAGAAAAAGGACAAACAGGAAAGGAAGATCGAGTGGGAGAAACAGGCGTCAATTCTCAGAAGAAAGCCAGTACCCTACTCATGTTGGAAGGAAGAGCTAAGACATATCTTTCAGAAGTGATGAAAACAATGGACAGTGAGGAAGGGCCGATCCGTCCTCTCAAACCTGTACGGATTAGGGGCGTGTCACAATCGGATTTATCGTCAATCGAAAACGTGGTAAATTTACTAGGCCTCAAGCCCACGTCGACGCCAGCTATAGGCAATTGCCAACTATATGCTGTGTGTCAAGCTCTGACGTGCTCAGAAAAAAAGGATAATGTGGACCTATTGGAATCAATGACGAAACAACTTAAGGAAGGATGTCTGGCGAGAGCTTTAATGGATTTGGATGTAAAGTTTTCACCGGAAGGGCGTAAGATGACATTAATTGAATTGGGGCGTGGGTACTCTCGCATATCACCTAAGGAATCTAAGAAAAGATTCCAGGAGTATCTAGCGGACTTCGCGAAGAGTAGTTCCAAAGTAACTGATACGATCCCGCGATCATCGTGGGGGAGTAAACGATACGTTGATGTCCATTAGCACCATGCTTCAAAGAGACATCTACGTAATCAGTCAGCCGCCTGGAGCTAAAACACCAGGGCTCAATTACTTCACGCCAGAAACAAGAACAATTCGGGCTAAAAGTTACCAGATTAGTGGCGAGTATCCGATTACAGTCGGTGTTTTCTACGAAAGAATGCGTACATTTTATGGAGAGGAAGACACAGAATATAAAGATGAAAAACGGCCGCTAATTTTGGAATATAGGGGTCAACACTATTCAGCTATATTGACTGGTGAGAGAGGTGGTCCCTCGGATGATATTAATATGGAGGATGATAGTGAAGATGAAACCTCTGGTGATGACAAAGGCGTTACGGGAGACCTTAACTCTCCAGTATCAGATGGAGTGAGATCCTCACAAGAGATTGTTTCAAGTGATGACGGCACGATGACGAATTATGGGAGTCATTCCCCATGGGATCCCGAAGATTGGGAAGGTAATATGGATGATTTATTGCAACGATTAAATGGACCGACAATACATCATAAATTGAAATGTGAAATTACCGACATCATTCTGACCAAAGACCCAAGGATGTGTGAATTATTACATTTCCTAGCTGATACAGTGTCCAAGTTGTCTCTTCCAGAACAG
>MIQA02007446.1:9356-27836 GCA_001887855.2 Sclerospora graminicola | reverse complement strand
AAATTTTAGATCTGAGTTGCATCACTGACTCATCGGAGCATCCTGAAATAACCCATTTAAACCCAATTCCGCCGCGCATGGTAAAGGTGGGTTTTATTTTAAACCCAATAAAACCCAGAACATTAAAACCCTATCCTGCCATCCCTGGAATGTCGTATCTGCTGCATAAGGTTCAAGTGCATAAACGAATTACAACATGGGTTGAGCCGTGGACAGCGTTTCCTTTGTTATGGCTATTCACACCGGATATCATTTCGTCTAGAATCGACAGCGTTTAGTGTAGTCTGCGAGGAGCATTGTGAAGTAAGTGAAGGCGCTTCGGTTTCCATTCGACTTGCGTCCGCTTCGTCAATTTGTTCTAACCCTTTTCTCAGATATGATGACTTCGCCTAATCCAACCACATTCGTCTTCCAGGTGTCTTTCAATGTAAAAGAAAATGTGATATTATCGTGCAAAATGACGCGAGTTTACGCATTGAGTTCCCGATGTGAGCAGAGTATCACTCGACCACAGTCGGGTATATTCGTGGTCGAGTGGTACTCTACGCTACAGGATCGGTAGGATTCCGGGCCGACCAACTTGAAAGTACATGTATAATAATGTGAAGTAAAGAAACCATTTAAAAACGATATCCGTTTTCTGCTCTGTTGGTATACATCTATCTTGATTCGTATTTATTAATGTCGTTGCAAAGGTTTCGAAACACATCAGAGATCACCGCCAGCGACAACGGTCAGTGCGATTGTTGAAATCAAGCACGCCATAAGTACAAGTTTGGTGGTCCGTTTGAGTACTTAGTAAACGACGGACATAATACACCTGCTACTACTGAAATAAGAGTTTGTTTCAATCAAATGGACTTTCCATTCTTCAAGGTCAAAACCGCATAAATGATTCAACACTTTCGTCAGTTACACCAACGACCAATGTGTAACGCGCATTCATCGCCTTACATGTATTTCTAATAACTCATTTAATCTTGCATCTTGTTTAGAAACGTATGGTAATATTTCGTACGGGTACAAATGTTAATACTATTTTCTCATGCTAATGTTCAAGGTGACCAGACAGGTATTAGATGCCCAGACGAAACTCACAGCTGTCTTTCCTCTCTCCATTCTCTTACTGCTGAATTTGCGCTCCTGGACCAACTTGAACTCGCCAGACGTGACAAAAACGCCAAGGTGGTGCAATGACGGACATTGAAAAGGCGTACGATCTTCAACACTCTCCAAAGCCTGGTGCTGGGAAGGAAAATGGCAACTTAATGGACCAATCCATACCATCTCATCCATCAATCTGGCTATTACTTGCCGTTTCGATGCCCCGAATGGCGATTACAATGGCCTGGTCAGCTCAATGGGCTGCTCTTGGACCGTATTTATCCACCATGTTACCCAATTTTGCTGTCCAAGTGACTCAATTCATTGGTCCTATTGTTGGGGTCCTCTTAGGACCTAGCATTGGTGTTCTAAGTGATCGTAGCACTGCCCCATTGGGTCGACGAAGACCATTCCTCATTAGTGCAGGGTTCCTTAGTATAGTCTGTTGGATCGCTATGAGCTACACTCGTGACTTGGGGGAAGCTTTTGGTGACCAAGGCGACGGGATCGATGGAGAACCAACTGATCGCACCTGGACTTCGCTCTTTACCGTCTTTTTTTACCTCTGGATGGACATTACCGTTAATATTGTCCAGACCCCAGCGATGCTTCTAGTCGCCGACTTTGCAGGCGATCGTCAGACCACGGGAGCGGCTCTTGGTCAAGCTTGGTCAACGTTGGGCTCCCTCCTTGTTGCTGGCTACATTGAAGTCTTTGGCGCGGCACACAAAAGTCTTCACGAGTTTATGTGGATGCTCTCGGGCGCTATGCTTGTCTCGATCACTATCGCAGTCGTCTTTGCGAAAGAAACGCCGTTAGATCCAAGCAAAGTCGACGCCATCTCAACCTGGCAACGCATCGGCCAGGCGTTTACTTCTGTCTACCATGGTATTCGCACCCTTCCAAATGTCCTTGTCGTTTACGGTATTTGTTTATTCTTTGTTCAATATGGCTACACAGCCTATAATGGCAACAAAGGGCAATTCTTTGGTCTTGAAGTGTACAACGGATCCGCTGACAACGCGGATAGTTGTGATCCATGCAGCCCCGAGCAGGATGCGTATAACCGCGGGGTCAGTATCGCCGGTGGTCGAGCAGATCTGCTCTTTAACCTCGTGGGCTACGTTTACTCGTGGATCCTGCCGTTTCTAGTGCACAAAGTCGGTGTCAAGTGGATGTTGACGATTGCAACGCTTCCGCAGTGTTTGCTGATGATCATGGCGTGGACGACGAATGTGACCTTTAATGTCTTTATCGTTACGATCACGAGCATCACACAGACCGTGTGGTTCGCTCTTATTGTCCCCGTCGTTATCCACGTAATTGGGGAGGAAGAAGACATTGGGATCTACGTCGGAGCTCTGAACTCGGCCAATTGTTTTGGCCAACTCTTGAACTTTTCCATTGGCTCTGGCCTCGTGGAAACCTCGTTGGGCTACAAACTTCCCGTCTTTCTCGGTGGCATTATGAGCGCTTTTGGGTTTCTGACGGCCTTGATTTTTTTCAAAGCAAAAATCTATTCAATGTAAGCGGCACAAAAACTTTCATCAGCCAGTCTGTTCGTTAGTTTTAAAGAGTTTTTTTTAGAATCTTGTCACCAGCAAGTTGAAAACCATGTACAATCCAAGGATGTGACATTTCAATATAGCAAATCTTTTAATCTGGAGGAAGGATCTTTCTTAACCACAAGAATTTCACGGCATTTTGTCGCGCTTTTCAATCACTGAAGGACGAAGATAAAGCGAGACGCTTTCGATGATGACAGCAAGCCAAATTGATTGAGACGAAGCCCAGCGGTCAAGAAACTACCAGCGAAGAGGGTCAATAATCGAGCGATACTTTCCACTTACGAACCCCCTCATCCTCCGCATCATTGTGTCAGGAGGAAAACCAGACTGTTTAAAAAAATCTCTCCTCTTTTTGACAATTTCATTGTCCTCTCTCATGATCTTGCCCAGTGAGTCAATGATAGGGCGATAGATATTTCGAATGATGAACAGCTAGAGCATCAAGATGTCTGATGACGCAGCTATGCGTTTTGCCGACGAGTTGTACAGGAATGTCATCCAAAAGCATCCAGCTGTCATACATTTAGCAAGGGTTTCCCTATCGATATCAATCGTGTTACAGCGCGTGCACTACTGTAGAGTTACAAGCGCATCCACCTCCCTACAAATTAGAGAAAGAACATCACATTTTGATGGCTCTAGGAGGCGAATTTCCCGAGGGAATAAGTTACATCTCTACTAAAGCGATGACACCGCAAGGGGAGGAGCTTTCGTCGCCACTTCGAAAGCTTTGATTCAGAGTTGGAACAAAATACTTCGGACCTGTCACTGGCTGTGGGAATCGATACAGCACTGCACTGTGCTGAGATAAGCACAGTTGTCAAGAGGCGGGGTTCTTATTTTAATATTTTAAGTGCAATAATTTCGATTTGCACAGATACCATTGAAGCAGATGTAACTCCATCGAAGACTTCATAACTTTAAAAATTTAATAATAATAAAGATAGTCCATTTAGTCTTAACTACGGTATTGGCTATTATAAACTGGTGCACTCTCGTAACTAGTGAAGAAGCAAGAGAATCTTCGTAGGATGGCTCAGAATGGCGCTTCATTGGTTTCGATGGTGTTGGAGACATGTTGAAAAAACACTGCACACATAATTGTAATCTGACACCGTCATCTCGAAGGTGAGTCCGCCTGCGTTCAAACTCAGCCATGGAGTTTTACATTGGTTCCATGTATAGTCGGTATGATCTCTTGGATTTCGACGTTTTCCTTCAAAGATAGTTTGGTTTGGTAACTGTCATAACCAAACATGCGCAATACCGCAAAAGCCCCACCATAATCGATCCATTTGGTCATGGTAGTCACATACTTGTAATCCATATTTCTGCTGCATTTCAATTTGTAATGCTTGAGAGATCTCTGGTGCTTGTCGTGTTGCGATTGAATCCTCAAATAGAGGAGATCGTCCTGAAATATTGTTCAGCCTAGCCAATGTTGTAATAAGCGTCGCCAAAACCGCTGAGCACTTGTACAGTCCATAGTATATGCGCAACATCTGACCTGGTACTGTTACAATCCTGATCCAGCACTCAGTGATTATTCCCGGTTTCTTTGCAATATTAGGGGGTTTCAGACATCAAGCAGAAATTGGTTAAAAGATCGAGCGAATTTCCGCTTCAGTGCTCTAGATTCTGTCATGGACAAAAACGGAAATTTCTGTCCCCTCTGTATTTACATATATTTCTCTAAGTACGATTTTTACAGCTTAAATTTTAATATGTGCACCCACGGTGATATCCAATTCCCCTGTCTAAAACGCTTGAATGTTATTTACAGGTTTTTGAAAATCCAGTCGCTCAGAAATTTCAGCCCAGAAATCGGTCTCTCGTTGTCGATTTCTTGCCCGATTTCTCGACTAATTTCTTGTTGAGATATCGGTGAAAAAAACAGATGTCTGAAACCCCCTACAGTATTATGTACTTCCTCTGGGCGGAAATAAACACAACAAAGACCTTCAAACTTAAATATCTTTTTAAATATTGTGTTTTAGATCAATCTGACTGCACCAATCGATTGGCCTTACCCTTATTGTTTTTTTTGAAAAGAAATGGTTGTACTACCACGTCCTAAAGTTCACAGGTCAGAACTTTTGAAAACTCAAATTCCGCCCAGCACAGATGAAGCCGCCTGGAGATGTAGAACCACTGTCATGCGAAAGTTTGACGATACAGAACGCAGAAAAATATTGTGAAGCTTCTGAAGCGCCCTACAAACGATGATATGTCAAGAGGGGAGCTGGCTGAACTAGCGGACAAGGTTGGTCGTCACAGGTCGTCAATTGCGAGAAGATAGACCAAATTCAAGCAGGCGGCATCTAAAGGGACCAAGAATGAAGTTTGCTGCAGCAGCAAGAAAAGGCGTCTTCAGACGAAGGTAAGTTGAGAAGAGTTGCAGCAACGTGTAGTTGAAGTTCGTGCGAAGTATCGTCAGGTGGCGAGACGCACCGCCGAGCTCGCGGGTTTCTCCGAGTACCTTGTGAGGGCCTTTGATAACAGAAGGAAAGTTTAGCCGAGCTTCCGGCCGTACCAAACCTCTGGTATTTGCAAAAAACCAGTATAAGCGACTTAGATTTTTGCCTTGGTTTTGTCAGTGATTTTACAATGGACTTCGATAGTATGAAAAACATAAATCACGTTGATAAGAAGTGGCTCAATGAAGATATGGATAATTGGTCTTACGTCGTGCTAACAGACGAAAAAGCCCCCGCCCGACAGCGGAGAAGCAAGCGGTTTCATACGGATATTTAAATTTTAATGTCTTTGTTGCGTTTATTTCCGCCCAGAGGTAGTATTTAATTGCATAGTAGTCATACGATAAATAACCCATAATTGATAATTGGTTAAGATATGCCCGTGTGTCCATATCTTTTTCGGTGTTTGATTCTGTACTGAGAACCACCAGGAGTCACGTGATCTTCGTGTTACCCATTTCAGAAATATGACTGGCAACTCCATTGTCATAGCTTGAAAATAGATTTTTTTGTAAAATTGTCTTAAGTTCGATGATATTCTCCAAATTGAACGTGTACTTGCGTTCAAAGCCCAGGAACATCGATGTAACTGTGGATGATGGTGACAAACCACCACCTTGTTATTTTGTTCATTCCATCGTGAAATGTTGTCAAGAGTCGTCGGTAAAACTTTCCAATAGATACCCAAGTCTTGTTGCTTTAGATGGATTGGTAGTCCTGTGGTACCGTCCCTCCCTTCTAAAAAAAGCCTTGACGAATAAATAAATCGCTCGAAAAACGATGGCACTTGAAATAGTTGGATGGCTGGATACGTACCGATATCTCTACACTTGGTGAAGCGTATAATAGCACACAGCCATCTCCGCAGCTTTGCGTAAGTGTGTGAAGTGGATTGTGAGGACATAACAGATCATGCATACTCATCACGAGATATACGCTGAATCCGTAAAGCAAAAATAACTACTTGTGGGATTCTGTCATATTACCTCGCTCCGAGGCTGTTCGTTCGTTCTTCTCTGATCCATGGATTTCCTGCCCAGTTGGATGTACCCCAGGATGCTTCCACACTTGATGACATTAATCCGTTATGAGGGATTCTATCTATGTCGATGGTAAGAGTTAGAAGTTGGCCGGGATTCATTCCACGTGATGCGTTAGTTATTGTCCTTGTAGCCAGATTGATCATAGGTGGTAAGTTTTATTCGACATAACTATTCAAATCTCGATTTTGAATAGAATGCGGTCCGAGCCACTGCTCCATCTCCTCATTAAGTTGACATCGTTTCCGTTGAAGTGTCAGGGTTTGAAATAATAATTCACTTTTTCCGCACTCGGGGTGAAAGCATCGGTGTTGTATCGTAAATGAAAATCCTCTCCATGACATCCAAGCCTGCTCGTAAATTTTGTCGGCTGATATAAGCCATTCAACAGTTTCTTAAGACGTTGTACCCTAATTGCAATTGAAAGCGCTATTAACCCGACTCCTCCGGCTTGTTTAGGAGTGTAGATAAGATTCGGAGAAAACTTATGTCGTACAGTATCGTCCTCCTTAATAGTTTTTCTCCAAATAAAACTTTTTTGTAATTGGATCAACCTTTTCAGTACATCCACTGGGGGTTGAAAAACTTTGGCTGTAAAAAAGATCGACGGGATTACAATTGTGTTAAATAATGCCACTCTGTCCACCATCGAAAGCCGACATTGTGTAGCCGTGCCAAATCGTCTCTGCACTTTTCGGAGACGTAGAGCTCAATTTTTCATATCCATGCCACCATGGCCTAATTCATGTTCCAAGTATCGTACAAATACATCAGGTTTAACCACTGGTATACCATACCATTCCGGAATCATTACTTTCGGGTCGAGAAAAAGAAAATTGCTCTTTCGTGTCCGCACTTTCAGTCCTGACAAACAACCGAATCTGTTCACTAATCGTAATGCAGAAACCACTTGTGTTGCCTTTGCCAGAAAAATAGTAGAATCATCAACAAAAGTTGAGAATCTGTGTTCCAAGCACGTAATCTCTTCTACTGGTCTTACTCAATCCAAATCTGATGATTGCATAATCGCTAAAGCAAGTGGCTCAACGGCAATGATAAATAACAGGGGTGCCAGAGGGGAACCTTATCTAATTCCATATGTCACTTTAAATGAAGCTATAAGTTTATTATTCACCAAGAACTCCGCTTCTGCCTAAGTGAAACTTCCTCATTAATTTACCGAGAATCCGAATAAATCCAGGGTTGCGATTAGGTACTCGCGGTCCAGGGAGTCATATGCCTTTGCGAAATTGAGAAATACAATTCCAGCTCCATCCTCTATATTTTTAGCGCTTTGTAATGATTTGTTTTGTAATACACCCATCATTAATGCCGCCGCTTTATTCATACGTCGGCCAACTACGAAAACTTGTTGAGTCCCTCCGATAAGCTGACCTAGGAATGTTTGTAGTCTGGTAGCGATAATTTTCGCCAAAATTTTGAAGCTAGACTGTAATAAGGAAATAGGTCCATATTCGAGTGCATTGATCGAGTCCCGCTTCTTCCTCAATGGAATGATTGTGGATTTTGAAAAAGGTTTGGGTGGTGTTGCTCCTTGGAGAATCAAATTATATTTGTGAAGTAGAGTTCCACTACGTCATCCGTAAAAATCTTTATAAAGGTCGTTACTTTTTCCGTCTGGACCTGGTGCTTTCCTCCGGTCCAATTGTTTTTTGGCCGCCCGTACCTCCTCTTCACTGATTACTTCCATTAAAGTTCGATTTTGGCACCTGGCTACTTTTCGGGATGGTGGGATGGTCATAAATGTTTTGAGATTTTGATGCAAGTTTTCGACACATGTGTCGGCATGCCGAGTGCTCATGATAGCTTGACATTACAATGCAAACTTTCTGGTGTGGAGGTATTGGCCGCCCGCACCTCGTCTTCACTGATTTCTTCTATTAAAGTTCGGTTTTTGGCACCTGGTTACTCTTCGGGATGATGGGATGGTCATAAATGTTTTGAGATTTTGATGGTTTTCGACACATGTGTCGGCATGCCGAGTGCTCATGATAGCTTGACATGTCAATGCAAACTGTCTGGTGTGGAGTTATTGGCCGCCCGCACCTCCTCTTCACTGATTTCTTCCATTAAAGTTCGGTTTTGGCACCTGGTTACTCTTCGGGATGATGGGATGGTCATAAATGTTTTGAGATCTTGATGCAAGTTTTCGACACATGTGTCGGCATGCCGAGTGATCATGATAGCTTGCCATGACATTGCAAACTGTCTGGTGTGGACAATTGTGAATTGGTCATCAGTGGCGGACAGTATTTCCGTTACCCGTTGCTCCCTTTCCCAGATCGCCGTTCTTAGAAATATCCATTTTATATCTTCGACTGATGTATGCAGCATAGTGCCTCGTCTCAGTAAAGACTGGATGGATATTTGCCCTGGTAGCATCGATGATTTGTTGTCTAGAGCATGCATTGTCGTGTAATTGTCGTTGTATCCGATGTACACTCCGTCTACGTTGTCTAGCTACCTTACGACGTGATTGAAATATGGCGTATTGACATTATGAGATCCATTGGTCCCATATTATTACGCCGTTGGTAAGGTTTCACAACACTGATGTGATCCGCGAACGAAAGAATTGTTGTACTATAGGTTGTGTAGATCCATGAAATGGATATCTCGGAGAGTGGTGTTGTCTGGACTTAAATTTACTATTCTCATCTGGTACCTGGTCCCACCTCGAAAGTTTGAATCCATGATGCAATAGAGTCCGAACGGATTTTACCTATTGGCGCGGCGAGCAGGCCAAGCGCGGCGAGCCGTCTGGCCTGCTCGCCGCGCCAATAGGTAAAATACCCAACCGGGTCTACCGTCGACTCGAAAAAAAGTTGGATTACATAAGCGTTTGCGCATCTATTAATCTTGCACTTCTAATCATGATTGACAAGACCTCACTTTCCGAATTAGCTGTTTGTGTACCGCCATAGCGATCTATAATGGGTAATTTGACGCAATTAAAACCACCCGCCATTATTATGAGAGATTTACTGTAGTATAATTTTTGAAATATCCAAAAAGAATTGTTTCCGCAAAGATGAATCTCCAGAAGGTGCGTAAATATTGATCAGCAATAGGTGAGTCCACTAAACGGCTATGAAACGTTCTGTCTAGGTCTCTTGTCTCCAATACGCTACTGGTTCTTCCAACGATGGGTGTAGTAGTATGGCTACACTACCTGTTTTTTTATACACTGCAAACTGACAGTCGTGAATCAGATCCATACCGCCCCCATAATCGGTCCCATTTACTTTTTACTTCCTCTGCAACCTCGTGAGAGGTTATGTTAGTTTCCTGTAGGAGTATAAATTGAGGTTGTATGCCGACACTGAAGTTCTCCATGCCGTCATCCAATCGCTAATGTCTGCCTTTTTGAAACCTCGGAGGTTCTGGCTTCTAAAGATTATCAATTCTAATTCCTTGAGTGCTCGTTTAGTAGTTACCGGGGGGTGGTACTCTATATCATTGATTAGTCGTCGAATAGAGTATGTATCATACTTCGATAGATTGAAGTAATGGTGCCCCGTCTTCTCAAAATCATCTTGGTCTGGAGCCATTGGAGTGCCCTCAGTAACGAACTCACCGTATTGGGTCCTCAGTGTTCGCTGTCGGATAATCGGATTTAGCAGGAATAGGAACGTAAGTAGTTGTAAGGAATTGTACGAGATACACTCATGCATTCGACTGACCATCTATGATCGCTTGAACTTTGCCACGTAAATAGGTACCGCTGCCCGAATTGGGAAATGTCTGGAGTAGCGCCATAATATAGAGTCAATAGGGTCATATTCCTCCCCTAAAATAGAAACTAACTCTTCCGCATGGATAAATGCGCAAAGTAGACATCTCGCCAGGGTAAGGGCAAAAGTGGGTACGCATTAACGAATTAAAGGACTGCTTCTATATTTCGCACGCTTTAGAATGACTCATTGTCCCCGTTAACGAGCAGACCCTTCTCCGATGTCAGCCTCTTTCATGTGCATCACCGACTTCAACTTGGACACGAGCGGTTAATAAAGAAGAAAATCAGCTGCTTCATCTATTTAAGGAGTGCCCATGAGCATATCATCTCCTAGATAGTCTCGACCCTCAGTTACTGATTTTAATCGCAACACAGTGGCGAGAACAATGCTGGTTAGGGATGCTGGAACTAGGAAAAAGGGGAGAGGTTACAGGAATCCCTCACGAATGGTTTATTAAATGGAAAGCCCGCCTATCAACTCTATTTCCAGCCGTCTCACCACCAGGCACTTATGGACAGCTCACAGCACATTGGTCAATCTTGATGGAGATGGGCTATCAAGGATACAGTGATCAAATAAGCATAAGAACGATTCCCCGAAGGAACAGCCACCAACAAATCACAATTGGCTGACGACATCGAGCGCAACCGCCGTGTAACCAGCGATCGAATACTGGTGCGGATGTTTTTCGGTCCAGTCAACTCGTTGTGGAATGTGATGTTGAAGAAGTTCACGAAGAAGGGAGACAGATACGATCAAATGGCTCGTGTTTGTTTTGCGCTGACGAGCTTCCACATCGGCCTTCGACCTCCACGATCTGGAGGTTCGTCCTGCTACCACCGCACGCTAGTCAAAACGGTATTTTAGTGATACGTTACCATTCAGCTCCAAAGGCATCCCATTTTTCGTACCACTCTTGATCTGATTGGGAACAACTACTCGAATTATCCACCATTTTCCTCAATACTTTCGATGATCTCCCTTTGAATTGGCCGTTCTAATTCATTTTTTTGTATTACACGTGTGGTAGTAGTAGATTGCGTCTTTAAACATTGTCTCTTGATTGAATGCTCAATGCCACTGTTGTTTTGTGCTAAACGGCTCTGTAACGGGTCGTACTCAGATATAGAAGAGTCATCTGCTTGTAACAATAGTTGTTCTTCTCCTGCGATTTGATTCTTCCAGAGTTTGGATTGCCACTATTCGAATATGGGTTGCGAAATTTGATAATTATTTGCATTACCCAATTCCGCGCTTCACCTTGATTTAAATTGAGCTGCAACAGATGGTTCTGTTCTGGCAGAGAGAGTCTCCCTACCGTTTCGGTAAGGAAGTATAAAACTTCACACATCCGCTTGTCACGAGAACGAATAAGCTGCTCGATCTCGACTTTCAAATCGTGATGGATTGTTGGACCCTGTAACCTGTGAAGGAGGTCATCGAAATCTCCTCCCCAGTAATCAGGGTCCCAAGGGGATTGACAACTATAAGTAGTCATCTGGCTACTTTGAGTTGAGTGGTATGTTTGCTCTTGATGCTCGTTTCCTTGTTCAGTGACCGACTAAACTTCGGTCATGACTACATCAATATCTGTTTTTTCATCTGTGTTTTAATCACCGCTGTCATCATCACTATCACTGCTTCCACTACTTCCCATGTCATGGTCCAACTTTGCCGGTTGTTCCATATATTGCGCTCGAGTGCCATAAAGGAGTACCGAGTAGTATACCTTTTGGAAATACATTAGTAATGACCAGTGTTGTAGTTGTCCAGGATGTTGTGATTGGCGGTCCTGCACTCTTCGAACACAATCGTTAATAGATATCGGGTATTCACCACTAACACAGAACCTTGTTCTGTTTTTGCCTGATTTCTGGGACGAAGCTGAGTACACCCGGGACAGAGTCATCTGCGTGCTCACTAATCACATAAATTTCCCTCTGCAGTAGGGTACTTATGCTAGCCATCGTATCGTTGCTTCCCCATGCATCGAAAGAAACGCTATCCTCCAATTTAGATCCACTTGACGCAAATTCTGCTAGGTACGTCTTGAATTATTTCATCGACGCCTTTGCCGAAATCTTCTCGTTTCCCCTGCCTAGACCTAATAAAGAGTACTTGCGAATACCATGCGGGAATTTCAGATTAAACCCACCAAGGCCCGGTTAAGCAACCCTCCTTTATCGCTGCCGCTAAGTCTACAATAATGCACGGTGGATAATTATCGAGTTGTGAAGATGCTAGCGCTTGACTTACAGCGAAGACTTAGCAATGATCAGTGTTTTGCTGCATCATGTGTTACTAATTTGGGGGTTTAAGAATTTTGGTTAGGTGCTATATCCGCCTTACAACAACCAAAAATACTTCCTCTGTCTAGAAATATAAGGCCGCGCCCATAGTTAAGCGTGTCCAGGAATATAAGGCCGAATTGGGGTTAAGTACGTTTTTCTATATTAATTTAGAGACATCCACTAAGGTCCGAATGTTGGTTCGATAAAAAAGTGAATGATGGTTTGTGCGAGCGTCGCGACGAATTCCGCTTCGCGGACTTTCGGTCGCTGCGACCACGACGACGGCTCTCGCCATCGTAAATTGTGCCTACCTCCAGCTTGGCGCTCGCACATGCCCCAAAACAAGGTATCTGGCGCTCAAAATCGTCTAATTTTAGGGTAAGATCCTTGGCAACGCCGTTACAGACGAAATATTACGCATATTTCGTAAATATGAGCGAGAACATTTTTGCGCTTCAAGATTTTGCAGTGCTTGCGGGGCTTGGGGTCCGTCTGCATCATTTTGAGAACGCGGACTCCGTGGAGTAAGGTCATATTTAGAAAAGCACTGTGCCGTTTTGAATAAACAAATTTCTATCAATCAGCACTGATTCATAATTCCAAACGGCCAATCAGCAGGCCCCAGACAACCTGCTTATAAACTAATTTTAGAAAAAACGGCCTATTATTTCTGGACAGAGGAAGTATTAAAAGATGGCAATATTCCAAAGGTGACTCAAATCCAAAAAAAATCGTCAAAGGTGACTCAAATGACTTTAAATGGCTTAAATATTTTACATGTCGTTTCAAACGTTTTTACTACTACCGTGTACGCTTCAATGACTAACAAGCTGTTCCAATTGGGTTATAATTTGAATTGATCAAGTATTTTAAAAACTTCTTGCACCGCAAGTCATGGGTTGGGACTTGATGTGCTAAAGGCGCACAGCGACCGTATAATGGCCATCAGATTTCATGGGACGTCGTCATTTTCAGTAAGTTTTACCTCTATTTTATGTTTATTTTATCCGTTGCCCGAAATTGGGATATATGTAGAGGTAATAAAGCGTAGTGAGATGCATGCTTTTCACGTTTATTTATAAAAAGCAAGTGATGCAAAAGAATGGGTGCTATATAAATTTGGTGGAATTGATCATCTACTTTGTTGATGAAGCCCAAGACACCAGCACTATCATTATAAATAACTTCGAAAAAAATAACTTTAATATTTCCCGCTTTCGTGAGTGTAATCAAATGTTTCATAAGTTATTTTTGTAAAGGCAAATACTGGTGGGAGATAGGAAAAAGGCGCTTGCGCGCTCCTGGGATATACACACCATCACTTTAACTTATAGTCTAATTGGAAGAGTAACACGCCCCCTTGTTAGTCATTAAATCACAGTAACCGTAACTTAGTAGAATTTTACCATAAATTCCCGTGTAAAACTGTTTAAAACGACATGTAAAATATTAAAAACCATTTAAAATCATTCGAGTCACCTCTTGGCGAAGTTTTTTTGGATTAGAGTCACCTTTTGGAATATTTCTAAAAAAGATTAGGAGCTTATATAAACTAAGTCAGTGCTCAGCTTAAGACCTCGCCGACTAAAAACTCGCTTATTTGGCATCGGGGGAGAAACATTGCACTGCTGACCTCTAATTGTGAGGGTGTCATAGTGCTAGTGACAAACGCAGGTTGTATCATTGTCGAACCTATTCAATTGGTTCAAATATCGCAATTACGTTAGCGTGTTGATGTTTGAATACTCCAACTGAGTGACAGTCAACCACCATTATTAAAACATTTTTTGCGGCTACCGCAAACGTGCTGTACGCTTGCCGATGTTTAATCGATCAAGTTAGAGATAATCATGATTTACTTTAGTGCACGGGCGTTTCGAACACGGCCATTGTTTTAAGACTCTGTTCAAGCACGCCATAATTTAGATTACGAGCCAATGTCGCCACTAATCAAGGTTTTAACCTAAAAACTACCCGCTAGGCCAGATTCGGCAGCCACCTGCAAGTCTTATTGCCGTACGAGGTCTTAATTTTAAAACCGCAGTTTTAATCACTCCTGTAAGCTCATTGGCCAAAACAAATAAATGTGACTGGAGTTCATTGACCAACACTCTGATTGGTAGATTTAGCTTTTCTTTTGTTAAGCCTTGCCGGTGGAAGTCTTTCTGGCGTAAGCCTTCCCGGTGGGACAAAATTGCACATATAGGTTTAACAGCCACGCGGACTTAACCCCTTGATTACGACCTGACGATAAGACTCGCCGGTGAAGATACTCTAATCTAGATCGCGCTCCCGAGCACACAATTCGGAAATTAAGGTTATGTACCGTAATTGGCCTGTCATAAATACAGTATCCCCGGAACTGTCCAAAAGTTATCTCTTTCAAACTTGGTACTAGTACAATTAAAGAACATAAGTTTCCGAAAATTGTGTACTGATTTGTACCACTACTGTGGTACTCACTCTATTACTCATTTGCTAAATCAAAGAGTAGCTGTGAAAAAGCAACAGTATTCGATAAGTGAGTTGGTTATGAAAGCGGGGGAGCTCGTAGATCAAGGTCAGCCAGTGTTAGCGATACAGTTCTATGAAAAGCGTTACAACAAAAGTATTGCTGCTCGATTTAATTGGACGAAATTGGACGATCAAGTGCAAGCCTTGTGAACGTTTTAGCTAGATGTTCCACGAGGCATTATGCACCAAGGATCCGGATCCAACAAGCAGATTTACTTTAATCATCTAGCGCAAGGCAAAGTCTTGCGGGCAGTAATACACATTTGCTCTATTAGAGCATCTCCACCGGTGAGTCTTAACGTCAGGTCGTAATTGATGAGTTAAGACCCCGTGGCTGAGTGTTAAACCTGTGTGAACGAATTTGTTCCACCGGCAAGTCTTAACGTCAGTTTTATTTAAAATATCTTCCAATCATTTTTAGTTAAAAACGGGAATTACATGAACGCACTTTGTGTGTGGCAAGGCATCAAGCGTCATGCGAGTTAAATTGGACAGTTCTTCAGCTTTAATGCGTGCATTCTTGAGCCGCGTTGTTGCCACCGACTCCGCGTCATGAGCGTCTTTTATGTCGTCGATTGTGTGACGTCGGTGAATTACAAGGTCTGCAGGCACCACTTGACATCCGCCAGCACTTGTCAATTGCAAGTCTCCTGGATCAATCTTCTGCAAAAAACGACTCAATCGGCCAAGCCAAGTGAAGCTTTCTGAAGGCGGGAGAATTTCACGTGATTCATGAGCTTCTGGATCGAACGCACAGAAAGTTTGCATACTTCACTGCATTACAATATGCAACAGAGTCATCACCATGAGTCTATGTCATTTAATTGAAGAAAAAAGTTGCTTTCGTACCATGTAAACGCTGGTGCTCGATGAGTCTCGGCGGAAGAAGACGACCTCTTCTACATGTTGCGTAATCAACCAGCTAGAACTGCTTTTCATGACGTTCTAGTGGAACGGTCACGTTTAAGCGAAAGAATGGACAGATTGTTGTGTCGCGATTAACGGTATCGGGCTACTCCCCAGGCCTGACACAACTTCGCTCGGGTGACTGGTTAGTAGCGTGTAATAACCAATCCACGAGCAACTTACGACTAAGCAAAACAATGGAAACTCCTCAAGTGATCGCCAAAGCTCCATTCCTTTCCTTTTCCCATGATGTTCGCTACGCTCAAGTTTTTTTCGACGTTTGACCAATTGTTGCAAGAATTGTTTTGGCCAATGAACCCGCTTGGTTAACTAAAACCACGGTCTTAAAGTAAGTCCTATAGCACTAAATTTAAGACCTCGTGCGGTAACGACCAGAAATAAGACTTACCGGTGGCTGTTAAATCTGGTCAAACGGGAGGTTTATAGGTTAAAACCTTGATTAAGACTTACCGGTGGCGATGCTCTTACACGCTGTTCCTTTTAAAAATGGATAGCCTATATTAACTGATCGTTTCTGAAAATCCGGAAGTGAGAGCGGATACTGTATCAAACATGTTACAAATAACAGCCCTATATTTGGTTCATTTTTGTGTTCAGTCGATAAAGTACGGGTTATCGTTTTAGAGAGCAGAAAAATTATGACCGTGCATTTCAAAAGATAGTCGAGGTAAAATTATGTGGAAGGGCTGACTGAGGTCGCTATTGCGCGGCTGAGCAAATGGATGACATTGTCAACGTGGCGGCGTGCAATCGATCCGTGAGCCGCATGGACATGAATTCACACTAATATGTCTTTGCGCTTACTATTCTTGGGTACAAGGAACCGAGGTGAGAGAAGGTCTTATTTTGATGGATCTCGCTGGTAGTGAACAGCTGACGTTACTGGACACCGTTTAAAGGAGGATAAGCAATCAACAAGAGTATCGGCGCTTGTCGGACGTGTTCCAGGCACTCGCCAAAAAAACTCCTCTTGCTCCATACCATAACAGTAAATTTACGTACGGGTTGCATCCTGCGCTCTCAGATGACGGCAAGACACTGACGATTGCCGAATTGTTTCCAACGTTTTCGTTCCTCGATGAATCCTTGTGTAGTATGCGCTTGCTAAACGGAAGCAAGTGCACCGGTACGTCAGATTCAAGCGAGTAGACGTCAGTCGCTGGGGCGGGGTATCCCAAGCAAAACAACATTAGCAGCTCGTCTCTGTGAGCTCGACGAAGTATTTTGACGCTCGGTGCGATAAAAAGAGATATTGCTATGAAGAGAAGTAGTGAGCATGTCTTGGTGGTTGCACCTAACCAGAAAGGATGAAGATTAACGTGCGCTAACGAATGCGCTAACTGAGGCATAATTTGACAATCAGATTTGAATTAAATGTTGGAAACGGTAGAAGTGCGACAACCAGCTATGATCAGAACGTACAAAAGGTAAGATATATTAGATAATTATAGTCTAACTTAATATATATAGGGCGTGCGATATGGGTGCAAGATCAGAATGGAGTAGTGCGGCACTAACTCCAAGGTAACCGAGCAGGGCTCAATGTTTAGTTGTCAATTATCTCTCATCTGCACACCCAACCGAGTCCCGGAGCCATTCTGGCCCCGCCTGTTGTGGGTTGACTTACTTCCTTAAATAAGTGCTAATTAGGAGCTAAACTATCACTTATTTTTGGTACACTAAGTGGTACACTCAAGGTACGACTGACCCTAATTTAGATAGTTTACAACAGGTTATGAGCCCAACAGGGGCAGGTTCAAGGGACCGCGGTTCAACCGAACCGGGTTCGGACCGCAGTGTCGCAGAAGGGAATACTCCATTCGACATTCTGGTTTTCTCCCGTCAAGAAGAAAGAAGAAATCTGGGAGATACTCGGAAATCACTGGGAGAAGAATTCACTGAGGCGGCACAAGAGACGGCCGGACATAGTGATCAGATGCGGATGTACCGAAACATGGCGCAGGAATTCCGCATGGAGCCATTCAACGGAGAAGGATTTAAGGTCTACAAAGTAAAGATGAGAGCGAAGCTGAATGCAGCGGGATTATTAGCGCTGGTCACCGGGAAGGAGCGATACAATTTTGATTGGCCGGTAGAGATGAAGGACACCTGGGACTGCCGATATGCTGCAGCGCATGCGATGATAGTTGGAAGTCTTGCAGATGCGGTGGTGATACGCATGGAAGAAGTTATTGAGACGGGAAATCTTATTCGTCTCTGGTTGCTTTGATGGCGGAATACGATGAATGCCGGCGCGCAATAGGCTCGTTGTGGAGAAATAACTTTTTTATCGCTTCCTGATGCCTGGAGAGCGCATGCTGGACTACATTAACGAGATGGCACAACTCGATGGCGAGTTACGCAAGGCAGGAGAGGTCATGGATGAAGAAAAGTTTGCAGAGCTGCTACTGTTTCAAACAAAAGAAGTCTAACCCGAATCTCTACAAAGAATTTTCACGCATGAAGTCGCTGTCAGTGGAGAACAAAGTAAGCCTACGGCAAGTCAAGAACCGGTTGATTTATGTGGAAGAACAAGAACGCAATGAGCGCGGCGGCGTAAGGCGTGAGGTTCAGATGAACAATGTAGAACATCGACAAAACATAAGACAAGTTACTATGCAAGGAAGGCGTGAGACATTACAAAAGGCAATGCGGCGGAGCCCTTGCAGAATATGTAACCAGTACGGACACTTGATGCGTGATTGTCCGCGCAGTATGCGTAACGGTGGGGAGGCAAACCCAAGTCGCTATGGACGAAGTAATAGAGGAGGCCGTGCAGGCCGCGTTGGCGGACGCGATGG
>MIQA02007445.1:0-15028 GCA_001887855.2 Sclerospora graminicola | reverse complement strand
AACAGATCAGAATGGAGATATCGAACGTTACAAAGCAAGATTAGTGGCATGTAAACGAGCAGCGTTTCGGCATTGATTACACTCTGACTTTCGCGGCTGTCATCGAAATGGGAACGGTGAAGTTGATTCTAGGCTTGGCATGCAAATGGAAAGTCCCCGCAAAACACGGGGACATACCTAACGCATATGTGAAGGCTTACGAGGACGAACACGACATATACCTGCATATTCCGAAAGGTATGGAGCTAACAGACGAAATTTCGAAGGAATCACAAGCTTCAGGACGAGTGTTGAAGCTCGAGAAAACGTTGTATGGACTTAAGCAAGCCGGGAGACTATGGAATCGTTTGCTACATGGAAAATTGGTTGAATTGAAATTTTCGCAGTGCATGACGGACATGTGTCTCTACGTACGATCAACGGACCACGATACGGTGATCGTGGGAGTTTATGTCGATGATCGGCTTGTAACCGGAACTAAAGAAAGCTTGGTCGACGATTTTTTTGAAGATATGAAGGTCTTGGATATACAAAATCTCGGGAAAGTTTCTAAGTTTTTGAGTATGCGAGTCTCGTTCGACAAAAGCACGGGATACACGCTGGATCAAGAAGTGATGATCGACGGGATACTCGAGGACTTTGAGCTAAAAGATGCTAATCCTGTCAAGGTGCCCATAAGTCAAGAGTATGAAGATTTGAATCTTGGAGAAAGCGAAGTCTTACCGAAAGACGGAAAAGTATCGATTAAATCTTTTCAATCGCTAGTTGGAAGTTTACTATGGATCTGTCGATGCACAAGACCCGACATATCGCTTGCAGTACACAAGGCAACTAGAAGAACCCACGCGCCCAAACAAGTTGATTGGAATTTGGCTAAACGAATCGCGAGATACCTGAAAGGATCAAAACATATGAAGTTACTTATGGGGATCTCAAATAATGTCCACTCTACTGCAACCATCAAGGCCTACAGCGACTCCGATTACGCTGGATCAAAAGATGATCGAAAATCAACTACCGGAGGTGTTGTGCTAATGGACGACATGGTTTTGAACTGGATTTGCAAGGAACAAGGTGGTGTTTCGCTGTCTACAATGGAAGCGGAATTTTACGCGGCTTCAAAAATTGAAGTGGAATGTTGGTTTTTCGTGAATTAATTCAAGAAGTAGGATTAAAAGTCGAGCGTCCTATGGTATTACTTATGGACAACTAAGCTGCAATCAAGATGATAAGCAGCATGGAAGGAAGCTCAAAAATGAAACATGTTGATATACGATTAAAGTATATTGTTTCAAAGTTAAAGGATGGCGAAATCGAGGCTAGCTATGTTCCTACTCAAAATATGTTGGCGGACTTGCTTACTAAAGCACTACCATACCCAAGACTCAACGAATTACGCTCCGAAATTGGTTTGAAGTGATGGCCGATTTCATTTCAAGAAGGAGTGTTAAAAAAGTGAAGTATTACGGTATATCAGTTTTTTTATTATGTTAGTTACATAATGACGACTATTACGGTACTACTATTGGAGCACTTTTTTGGGGGATTCACGGTACTTTGCTATATTTGGAGTAAAGTTGGGTGAAATGTATTCGGACCATAACCGACTTTATTTCGAGGTAATTATAGTGTAGGTTTCAAAACTACTTGCACTTTGTCTCGTGAGTCTCGACACTTCGCATGCATATTGATTAGGTAGAAACTTAATCACTTCTTAATACACATTTTATTAACTAAGTCCCTGTGTTCAACCTACGCGACAACGTCTGACTTGGTAGCTACGTCGACTGTTATACCTAGATAAAGTAAGATATAAGATTCAACGAACAAGTGCAAGTTTATTCAAGATTATCGCAACGTTATCGACTACAACTTGACTAAAGCATAAGTTCCTACTGCAACATGGAAAAGGATACTTTTAACAACGGATGACTGGGAAACAGAAAGAAGAAACAAGGATCACAGGACAAGAGGTCGCGAATAAGAAAATTCTGAAGATGAAGAAGAAGGACGCGCTGTTTTTCACTGCACGAGCGGCAGAATGTGCTGCCCTTCAAGCTAGATAGAAGCGCGTTTAAGCGCTAAAGAAGCAGTTGCCGCTTGAGAGCGTGTGATAAAGACGCCAGTTGTGGCGTCGATAGCGACAACAAGCTCTTGCTGTGAACGAAAACCGACGAAAACAGAAACGTTGTGACAGAAAAGACTGGTAGCTGACGCTGCCAAGGAGCGGAAGGCGCGGGAGCGTGAAGAAAAGGAAGCGGATGAGCGAAGACGACGAGAAGAGCAAGCTGCTCGTCAAGTGCGTGCTCAGGTCGAGCGAGCGGAGAGTCTGCGACGTGAGAATTATGCTGGCGAGTTGATCGATTTAAAGGACGAGAGTGTCATTTCGAAAGAGAAAACGCATAAACAGCGACAAGAGTTTCAAGAGGCGATGGCTCGGAACAAAGCAAAGTGGAACGGAGCAGTGGTTGCACGCCCGAGTTTAATGGAACGCTTTAAAATCAGCGGCGAGCGGCGTTGGAGACGGTGGAGAAAACTGTGTACAGTACCAGAAAGATTTGGCGACTTTGAAATGGAGGATGAAAATTATGCTGCCGATGAGGACTAAATTTAGAGCTCGATAGAGATACGATATTAGAGCATGTGATCTATTCTTTTCTATTTCGGAAAGCTATACGATTGATGATTGGTCAATTTATAATAGCAAAAACGCAACGATTAAATTGAAAAACCAGCACTAGTCAGAGCATAAGAAGCACCTGTCGCAAAACAAACACCTCGTGAAAAGCCCAATCTAAGACCCAATGCCCCTGTACCTTAAAGAAGGTACCGTGTCGAAAATATAGAACTCACGACTGGGAGCAGTCGTGAGTGCATGAGCACCATGGTAGACAGTGGTCACCATGAGGAGAAGGCCTTGTGCACGTGTGATAATCACCGTGCAACAGATCAGACGAGTGCGTCTGATCTCGCAGCTGTGTCCGTTGAGACGATCAACGTCTTGACGCAGACAGAAAGTCATTTGCTTCCGTGACGGTTTCATTCTTTTTACGGTGGGTGTTTCCCACCGTGTGCATGTTCTCTCTACCACGACCGTCATCGGTCGTAGTAGTAACTTCTCACGGGAGTGTTGCACCCGTGTTCACACTTACTGACACGCAACGACTCGTTCGTTGCGTGTGTAAGTCCCTCTGGACTTTGGTCAGCGGGTGTACCATCCGCTGACCTAGTCGGATCAGATTTGGTGGTGCCATCGCTACCCACCAGACTGTCTGACTCTGCGGTTGTATCATTAGATACAGCTGGGTTACTCACAGGGTGATCAGATCCTGTGAGACCGCCGCAGTCGATCGTTGGTTGATGCTTGGACTTCCAAGGGATGCCCAAGATGACATTGAACTTGTCGTCAAGATCGAGGACGATGTATTCGTCCTCGAACGACAGTTCATCTAACTCGAAGCGTGTGCGAATCACACGCTTTAGTATAGTCACGGTTGCACCTGTTGCTAACCGGACTGACAATATGCTTCGTGGAGATTCAATCTCCACGAAGTTCAACGACGTTAGAACCTCAGTTCTAACGAAATTGTTTGCGCTCCTGTGTCAAACAGAGCACGCATGGGGACATCGTTTCCATGTGGATGTTAGATTCGATAATGATATCAGAATCTGTACTCAAAGTGGATTATAACAACTTATAATCCAATATTCACATTTCAGACATTAAGTCTTAAATTGAACTGTGATATTTCTACTTAAATATCACTTATGTAGCGGTACCCCATTACATTTAAGATCACGGCAATCCGCGGCATGACGATCATGTTAGCTTTCATATTGTGTAGTCGAGGCAACTGCAACCGATAGGCCCATAGTTCTGGACCTCCTCCGCCCGCGCCCTGGCGCGGGTGTTGGTGTCTCGGGACGAAGTGTGGACTTCGTCTCGATTGGAAGTTGTTATTGGTATTAACATGCTGCATTGGCGGCATGTTAAAGTCGAAATGCGCTTGCGCTTTTCGACTGACCCCAGCATGCGCTACTGATTGACGCATGCTGAATTCCTCCCGGATGCTTTGGTCGATAGCATCCCTCAGAGTCTTTGGGGGAACCCGATACAGACTCTGTTTGATGGGACCGTCATTCAGTCCCTTCATGAAGGCATTGACCTGCATGGCAGGGGGCACCGACTCGTATACAATATTTGATAACAAATATTGTATTTTCTGAGCGTACGCATGTAGGCTCAGCTTGCCCTGCTGGAGTTCCATGAACTCTTCACGGTAGCTAAGCTCCATTTCTGGAGCTTTGAAGTTGAGCTTTAGCTCAGCTTTTAAATCCCGATACGTCAGGAACGCAGATCCATCAGTGGATCTGCGGCTCATCGCCCATGCCCTGGCGCGACCGCCTAGGAATGTGGTGGCGAAATAAGCTTGTGAATGCGGGTCCACAATCTTTTGCGCAGAGAGGGTATCTTCCACCTCTGCGAACCACCTACGAAGGGGTTCACCCCCTTCGCCAGTAAAGGGCGGAATCCGCGCCTTTACCACTTCAACGCTCGCACTAGGTGCGGGCGCTGCTGTTGCTGCTGCCGTTTGGGAGCGCAATATTGCGTTGCGCACCTGAGGATCAACATACATCCTCTTGAAACGGGAAATCGTCTCTAAGGCATCCTCCAGGGTTTTACCACGGAGGAGGGTGATGACTTCGGGCCCTATGGTCCGAATCATCTCAATCACAGTGGTCACAGAACTCTGTGACCAGTTAGGGAAATTTTCCCTAACTAAATCTTGCGCGAGCTGACGCTCACGCTCACGATCGCTGGCTGATGCCATGACAGCCAGCGGCTCTTAAACCTTCGTTCCGCTAGTTAACTAGCGGAACGCGTCAACAGTGGTCGTTTAGACGGACCACAAAGTGCTACCAGGTGTAACAGGGCAACTGTTACGCGGCTTACACTGTTAAATTGCAGTGAGGAAGCGTGCAATTTGAGTAGGACCAAATGTAAATTTGGTCCTCCTTAGTTTACTTTAGATAAACTTTAATAGAGACTAATTAATTTATTAACTAATAGTTCACTTAAGTATATATGTATTAATATATATACCTAAGGCTACTTGTGCGATAGAAGGTAAGTTTAATAGTGAATATATTATGAGTGGTTTAGAGTTAATAACTAAAATTAAAGCTAAACTAATTATACAAACATGTAGTATAAAGCTGGTCTGAATGATATTTCTATCATTAGATTACTCAACTAACCGTAATGAATCTATCAGTGCGCACAAAGGACAGTTTCGCACTCCACAAGAAACTATCCAAAAGCGTACCCTTCCAGTAATTCAAAGTAAGTAAGACAAAATGTACTGGCATAAGATAAGATATTATTTTTTGGTTGAATTTCAGTTCAAGGGAGCAAACTGTACTATTTAGTAAGGTGGTAAATAAGTAAAGTACAGCAACAAATTTCAAGTATGAAGTATACTGACGACCTCATCATGGCCTAGTCTGAACGCAAATCGTGCGTGCATATTTCGTTATCTACGAAATTATTAATGACAACTTAATCTCCAGGGTGATGAGAGGTTTCTCTTCATCCTGTACATGCTGACAGGACATAGTCCCGTCTGGGGCTATTATCCTCACATGCCCGATGTCGGCATGTGAGATAACCCGTCCAGTAGGGCGCCCCGCCCCTACTGGTTGTTGACGTTTTTTGCATCAACAGAGGGTTGTCCCTGTTGATGTCGCTTACCAGCGGACTGTCCAGTCCGCTGACTGCGTGGCGCCGGACGCGGCGCCATATATTCATGGGGCGTAATGGCCCATCTTCGCGCATCTATTGCAGCGAAGGAACTTCTTGTTCTTCGGTTGCCTCGGGACTGGATTAGCTACCCAGGCTCTCACACTTGACAACCCTCCGAACTATAAGTTCAGAGGTAATGGCCCTTCCAGCCTTGAGCTGGAAGAAGTTCGTAAAGAACTTGCGCAATGATCAGATCGAACAGATCTGCGTCATTGTCGCATCTGATGAGGTTGTGGATATTCGTGAACGAATATCCACTCTGCAATTAGCACGCATTGAGAACGTTGGGAACGCACTCGTTCCCAACGAGTCAACCAAAGTTCAGCGCTTTGAAGCGCAGAGCTGGGAGTCGCTTAAGGCGACCTCCCCGTAATACGAGAAACTTTGGGAATACGCTGACGTATTCTTTATTCCCAGAAGATGTACCTTGCGAGCTCTCTAAAGATAAGGGAACTAGATACGAGATTGATCTCGTGCCTGGCACGAAGTACTGTGTCACGCGGCAATGGCCATTGCCGCGTGACCAAGTTAAAGCAATCGACGAGTTCTTTGAAACTCGTCGCAAGGCGGGACATGTGCGGGAGTCAACCTCACTGCACTCTCAGTTCAGACCAGCTTTATATTACATATTACATGTTTGTATGATTAGTTTAGATTTAATTATAGTTATTAACTCTAAACCACTCATAATATATTCACTCTTAAACTTACCTTCTTCCTGACACGTAGCCTTAAGTTATATATATATATATATATATACGACTTAAGAGATTAATTAATAAATTAATTAGTCTACTCTAAAGTTTATCTTAGGTAAACTAAGGAGGACCAAATTTACATTTGGTCCTACTCAATTGCACGCTTCCTCACTGCAATTTTACAGTGTAAGCCGTGTAACAGCTAGCCTGTTACAAGGGGGTCAGGATCTACTCTTCTTGATCATCGGAAGCATCGCTCTCAGTATAGTACCGGTGATGTCTGGAGCCGCCTTAGAATATGAGTCGGTCAACAATCCAAACGCAACCAAACACCGACATTTGGCCGAGGATTCGTGACTGGTTGGGTCGCCGCTTGGTTTAGTACGCCATTCAATGGACGACTCAGGTGATCGGCCAAGGCGGCCGATGGACCGACCGGACCAGAAGAGGGCAAAGTCGATTGACTGACCGGAGATCGGTCGGACCCACTATGACTTGTTAACAGAGATACAAACCTGGAGGATGTGAAGAAGGGACGAGAGGAACTCTAAACACGGTCGGAGTCGGTCGGGCAGGCATCGCCTGGCGACCAGATCATGACCTACAACACTTTGACAATGAAGAGAAAAATTATTTGGGGGAAGAAAAATCGGAGGAAGGGGGAATTTGATTGTTGGATGATCTCTCCGCAGTCTACTGGTCAGGCTTCGGCTCGACCGAACATTGATCCTGCTCCCACCGATTTGTTCAGCTTTTTCTACCCAGGCTCGGTTGATGACCGATGCTGAGGAGAGTATAGTAAATGTTGGCCGCCCGACCAGCTGTGGGGACTTCATAAATGTGTTCTGGACAAGAAGTTGATCGCACGTCACTGGTCCCGACCTGGCCATTGGATCATCCCCAAAACTCCTCCCTAGTTCCAGTGGAAACCGGAACTAGTTACTCATACGGCAGCGGTTGGCCTGATGAACGCAAGGCGTTGGGAGATTTTGTTTACTCTCATACCCCAGTTAGACTTTCCTTCTCGATCATGGTTTGACTCGTTGAAGAAACGACTGGGCAAGCTCGCTCGGGCTCATATTGAAGCAACCTGAGTACCGTGAACCAATGAGTACCCAAGCTGAATTGAGACTAAAAATGGATTCGGTCCTGCATGATGACCGGTCAGAGGACCGGGATGATCGGGCTGGTCACCCTAGCGCTGATTTGTCTGACCCAGAGATCGACCAGGATTCGCGGAGTACCCCCTTCGATAATTGGTCTTCTGGGCCAGTGTGGATCCGGGTTCCACCAAGAAATTCAGACTTGGATTTGGAAATCGGCTCCATTATAATGGTGCGCGTTCCCGGATTTTTTGGTGATCACCGAGATTCCTCTGATGATGAAAATGAATTAATGATCAAAGATGAGGAAACTTTTGAGTGTATTGGAAGAAAACGTATCGCCTCCGAAAATACCCAATTTAACAGAAAGCGATGATAGATCTGGTCGGACAGAGTGCCACATCGATATTAAATGAAATTACTTTCCATAAGGCTCCGACCGGAGCCGGCATGGGTTATGGCAAAACTAATTGTAACCCGGGAAAGGATCGAGGTTCCGAACTCAATCCTATGCATAAAAATGGGGGCGGATCAATATTATCCATCTATTAAATCCAAGTCGAAGATGTTGGAGGATAAGGAAGGAAAAAGTAACGTACATATTGGGGTGATCACCGATAAGGATCTTGAATGAGCATTTTACTCACGTGAGTCGTGAGTTAAGTAATTTTCCGGAGACCAACAGGACATGAAAATTATTCGCTCCAAGATTCTGGGGAAATTGGAAGGTCAGTCAACCAAACCGATAACCTCTGACACTCAACCCGACCTGATCCGAACCCTGTTCGGCCTGATCAAGGAGGTCGGCATTACTCCCGGTGCGATTTGAATAAACCTTTTGATTAAAAACCGAAGTGGTCAAGGCGGCCATGATAACGTTACATGACCACGTGGTACTGTTGGTTGGCGCGAATCCCCCGGGCCCACACAACTACCGTTGGTCGATACTTCGCACCGATCACAATTAATAGAACACCCCATGGCTAACGTTGCACAGGACGGCGATTCGGTTTACGGGTCCGACCCGAATGTAGCCGATTCTACCGATTCGTTAGTCGGAAAAACCCGTATGACGTTAGGTCCGAACGTCGAACGTCCGAAGGGACCGGGCTGATCGGCCTCAAGATCGAAGCACAGAGCCGGACAAGAAAACTGGAAGCCGGAAGAGTCGAGTCGGAAGACAGTTACGTGGCTGCTCAAGATAATGTGCTCAGACCTACAGATGACTTCGTAGGTCCCAGATCAGATGCGGACCATGCCCGCGTCCATGATGGAACGTTTCTAACAGTGCGACGTGGGTCGCAACAATATGTACCAGAGCAGAGACGATCATGGCAGCAACGACCAAATTATGACCGGTTAGCAGCCAAGCCGGCTCCAACTTTTGCAGATGTTGATATGCAATCGGTCCGATCGGCCCAGCTAAATCGCCAAACTGATCAGAAAAATTACGAAGGGGGACCGATTAGTTCTCCCCTGATTAGTGATATCGATAAGGAATCGGTCGGGGGAGCTAGTCAGCATTTCGATCCAGGCGATTTACTGGGAATGCCTCGCACAGTGAAGATGGTGTTGGTCCTAGCGTTTGCTTTCGATTCCGGAACGGTCACCCGAGTCCGAATGTCGGCGATCTCCGAATCAAAGGATTTCAGTGGCAAGGTTACGGGTGATAACCTGGCGAGAGCCTGGTTCAGTCGGTTTTTCTACGAGACAAGACACCAGAAGGGGAAGATGTTTGGTGTTCGCTGAAATGATGAAAGGCCAGGTCAAGAACCGGCTAAAGCAAATAAGCCAGGAAGTGTTCCCTGTTATGTGCTGAATTTGAGGCGCATTATTGCCACTCGGGGGTATCAGTCGCAATACAATACTACCACATGAAGAAGAGGTTGAATGAAACGCCGATTGTGTACCTCCATCGTCTAAATGTGGCTGGTCTAAGGGCTAAATGCCGATCAAGTGCCTCAAGCATGTGAACATGGATCGCGAACATAACGAACATTTTATCAGTACTTTGGACAATCGTGGATTGGCCGACCAGTTGACGCTCCTCCAAATAATAAAACTGCCGAGAAACTGGAACGGACACTACGGACACTACAACGTACCAGGCGTCAAAACCCAAAGGCCAAAATGGGATCGAATAGATACAGACCGAAGCCCCAGCCCGACCAGATCAAGGCGCCTGCGGCCGACCGCCGATAACGGTCAGGATGATCGCAGTCGAGTTGGATAGTACCGGGGATGAGGAAGAGAGCGGCCGATCGAGACTGAAATCTAATGAAGAGCTATACCGTCATATCTTCACAGCCGAAACAGCACCTCGACTGAGATCGATGACCGCAGCTGCTGATGGTCGAAAATAAAGTGGGAACCAGCCCGACCCGGACCGACCCCGCCGGAAAAGCGTCCACTGCGGGTCGACCAAGGATAGTGTTCGCAATTGCTGAACAGAATGAAATGTGGGAAAAGACCACCTTTCAGATAATTATTTTTTCGTGTGTAAGACTTGTGGGAAGATCCATGAGGCAGATTCGTGCCCGATCGAAGAATTTTTCAACCAAATGCGGAAGTAGTACGTGCCGACCAAGCATGCCGGCATGCTCCCACCTAAAGTCGAACAGATGTTACTAGATAGCTCGCCAGGTTGTAGTTTGGTTCAAGATTCCAATTAGAGCGGCCTTTGTTATGAAGTGGATGAGAACTGACTCCTTTTTTATTACAGTGAGGTCGATCGGGCCGATGCTAACCAAGATCGTTTGGCAATCTGAGACGCTACAGTCTGACTTTCTACACCACTACCACGTCAGTCAGGAGGGAAGACATTTAGGCATGGGTCGGACGTATTACAAGGCTCGGACACATTGCCACTTTAGGGGATTATACCGAAGTATACAAACAATTGCTGGAACATGCATGGACTGTGAGACAAGGAAGGGTATGCCCCTCATACAAGGCCAGTCACCAGGGAATATTCAGGCGACATACCCCTCCAAGCGATAACCATGGATCACACTCTCTTCCTACCAAATCTTATAAGGGCAACATTGAAGTATTAATTTGGACCGACCTTTTCACAGGTTAGTGATCGCTAAGGCAGGGTAGGGTCTACATGAACCGCGCATGAAGTCGCAAAAAGTTATGAAGAAGCGTATTCAGTTGATTTAGTGCGATCAAAGTAGACAGGCATGATCGGGAACCTGGTTTTATGGACGAGATGCTCTGACCGTTCAATCAAATTCTGGGACAGAAGCACAGTGCAACAATGTCATACCCACCACAGGTGAATAGAAAAGCTGAACGAATGGTACAGACGTTGAGAAGAGCAATCAAGACGTATGTTGCCGACCCAGCTCAACATGACTGGGACGAGCATGTGGATAGATTTGTGTTCACATTAAATTCTACGTTCTACCGTAGAATTGGCGATTCTGGTCGGATGTGCGATCGGGCCGCCTGACGGTGGCGTATGAGAATTCAATGTCACTATCAGCATATTTGGGGAAAGGTTTACGAACGACCTCGGAAGGCGATCCAAGAGAGAACAACGATCTGGCCCAGCGAACATAGTATGAACCGGGATCGAGGTTCTGCCTCTTTTGGCAACATTATATTCTGAAACTAATTCAGCTTCAGGTAAATCAAATGGATGACGATTGGTTTCTGCTAAAGATGATATAAAAAATTAAAAAAAAGGAAAAAGAGGAAAACAGTACCAAATATTTTTTATGCTAAAACGATAGAAGAACGGGTTAAAGAAGGGTATGCGCGATGCTAGCCGTATGTGGCATGGACCATTTTGTGTCGCTAAGTTGATTGGCTCCGATGCCGCTCGGTCGATCATATCTTGTACCAATTACGTAGTATCCCCGATCGTCCATAAATGGAAGCTGAAGACAGTGACGGAATTTCCCGGGACCATGTGTGGTAGAAGACATTCCAAAATTTGAGTTTGACAAAGCACTGCTGCTGGGATATAGCTGGGGAAAACGGCATGATCGGAATAAATTTGAAGAAGAAAAGGTTATGGTTACCCGGTCGAGCAAGCCGGCACACCGTGAATTTTTAGTGCGTTGAAAGAGATACGATGACCCAACTTGGATTGGTGAACGTGACGTGAGGTTGTGGAGGTGCGAGAGATTCAACTTTCATAAGTCGCAACAGATTCGAAGGCATGCAGACCAAAGCGGATTCCAATAGTCTCGGTCCGTCTGCACTCGCTGACCGAACAAAAGCCGGTCAGAAGACCAGCCGGATCGGAATCGATGAGTATTTGGTTATGATATGTTGCATATGAACGATGAGTAGAGTGGAATATGGAGCAGAGTGCGATTTCGGAAACGATGGAACTGAGAAACGCCGGTGGTAATATATATCTTATAGACGGCAATATCTTAAAGGCGACGCTCCTATATTTGAAGCAGTTCCGAGGCATATTTGATTTTCATATGGTACACACTAGAATGGTTGTCAAAAATTGTAGTGTGCACAGTATTAAAATGGCGCGCCACCAAGGAGACGGAAATTTTTACTCGATGACGCATAATAATCACCGATACTCTCCTCTCTGGTCGTCAATTTGAGTGGTTCCAGCGCTTGACAAAAGCGCTCGATATCAATTTAAAGGCACTTGTAATACTAGCCTTTTGAAACCGTGACAGTCACTTGTTCAGCCAAAGGCAGCACTCGTTGGTTAGTTGGTACCTTTGGTGGCGAGATATCAAACGAACAGTGAGCAAGGAATTGAAACAGCAGCATTTGGTCCATTCCACGATCATCCGCGCTGGGCTATGCAGACGTGGAGAGCAGTTGTCCCATCAATTTGTGGGCCGTTTTCATTGGTGACGGATCTTTATGCAAGAAATAATGAAAATACAAGGCTTGGGTTTAAAAAACAATCCGCGTATGTTCCAGGTCGCGATCGTGGCAGCTGCTCGGTTTCTATTTGTAATGTAATAGACACGACTGAAAAATTGAAACTGAGCGCCGAAAAAGAATGTGGACTCATTTTCTAGTTCACTTAACGTACTCGACGACGGAAAATTCCTGCGTGATCAGCTTATGCAGGACGTGGTAACATCGTTCCGCCAACTTGGGGGTTTCTAAGCCAATTTTCGCGGTCGAGACGAGCGAATCACGGCCGCAAGGCCAGTTTTCAGTGAGTGCTGGTGAGTCTCAATGCTGGTTCACACTGCCTAGTATCAAATGTGCCAAATTCGGCGCGGATTTGTCCAGATTTTCGAGAAGTAGAGTTAAAATTGCAACCCGGATCGAAGCGGTTTGACGAATAAACGATCCTCGGTTTTCTAGCTTTCGTGGCGGGTTAAACTCTGATCCAGCTTGGTTTTCTTCTTGATGTATTTGATAATGTTCAGACTTTCGATAATATGGCGATTATGGTCCCGACGCGTGAATGGAATACTGGCCGACGAGTGCATGAGCTCCACTTGGACAAAATCCGAACGACGGCGACACAAGATCGAGTGCATGAGTTCCACTTGGACTTGGTGTGAAAGCTGACGATTGAGATCGGTATTTACAAACTAAACGTCCTTTTCGAGCACTAAGACTACAATCTCGAGTGCATGCTGCACACATCGCTCTCGGAGGACTGCCAAAGCGGTTGGTCACACATTGAGAAATATACATTAAAATATGACGTTCTTAATCAGTAAAAATCTGCATAGCCTCGGGACATCGCAGCATTGCGAAACAGAATAAGCATTTCCTTGAGGTACTTCAATAACTGTATAATTTTCATTACCATTTACACAAATCTTTAATTCATCATTTTGCAGCAGGTGGCTTCATACCGCCTGCTGCCCGAGGGGTTTTTAAACCCGGCGCAGGGGACCACCAAACCAAAATTCAGACCCGATTTTCAAAAATAAGCAAAAATATCTTATAGACGACGCCCTTATAATTGAAGCAATTTACCCATCGTCAATAAGATATACTTTAGAGTATTGATGAATTGAAAGTAAACGAAGCCCGACCGCAACAGCGATGATAATAAAAAGGCGGCTAACGCTGCCTACATGTATTTGTATACAACATTATAAAGCTTGTAGTACGGAAATAACTCTATATAACCTTCTCTAGGAAGTTTTCGGCGTTGTGGCACTCGTTTTCATTTAAAAGGAGAAAACAGAAAAAAAACTCGAATAATCAGCAGACGGGGCATCAAAACTGATTACTAATCACATGTGTTTCTTTTCTATATCACTAATTTTGACTAAAATAATAAAAAATGCAATTTTTGGCATTGTGCACAAGATGTCGATCATGAATTGCCCATGAAACCCCCAAAAATACTTTTAAAACTAAATTAATCCTAAGATTTAATATGTTCACCAAATCTGACTTTATATTCGTGATCACCATGATCAAAAAATTAGGGGGGGCACCTGTTGACTTCGTATAATTCGGTTTCGTTTTGATTTCGATATGCTTCTGGGACCTTTTTTAATTCACGGCGACGACTAGATGTACCTAGTAGAATTCTGGGAGCAAGAAATAAAAAGAAGTCACTTTATCAATTCGGGTCCGATCATAGCAAATAGGGTAGGCGTTTAGATGGCGCGTTTCCTGCGGATTCTGAATCCGTAATCTCATCAGAAATTTGAGCAATATTTACGTGACGAATTCGTGTTTAAGTTGGACGGACAATCATTTCGAGACAAATTGACCCTGTTTTAGTCGAATTGTCGGCACCTTTTTTAACTGCTTCAAAAACTAACGAAATTCAGCCGGACCTGTTGAAAGAGCATCAAAGGACACCTAAAATTTTCCTGTTCCATATCCAACAAGATCTGCTTTATGGATTTGCAAGAGAAAATATGGTAAAAATGCCATATCTCCAAAACTACAACTCCGATTAATCCTAAAGTTTCGTACGCACTTGTTCTAGATGCTCAGCTATCGTCACCCGACCATTTTTTTGCGACTTCAGAAAGTACATTTATGTTTTGAAACTTTACTTTTCTAAAATTCACGTTTTTGATCCGCTTCGAAAGTCGAAGGCAATTCAGCCAAAGCTGATAGCACCACGTGAAAAGCGTCAAAAACTGGGTGCCGATTTCTCAGCATCTAGATCAAGTGTGTGCGCAACTTTTTTAAAAAAATGGATTAATTGGAGCGGGCGTTATGGAGATATCGCATTTTTTGTGCGTCAAATTGGTAAGAAATCGCAACAATTTTCGCTGACATTTGTCCTTTTTTCCAACCAAATCCATGCGCAGATCTTTCAGGATATGTGAGGGACAGTTCTAGGAGTTGTGCAAAAAATACACATTAAAAGCGCACGTTTTAGCTAATAACTTTTAAACTTGCCGTCGTACGCTTGCTGGTATTGCAGATTCGGAATCATCCTATCTGGTATGAGCCGTCTACATTCGTGTTAAAGAAAGGTCAAACCTAATATCTAA
>MIQA02007444.1:0-15497 GCA_001887855.2 Sclerospora graminicola | reverse complement strand
AGGATTAGCGAACCGGCCCTGATCGACTTTCAGGAATCGGGTCGTCGAGTCCAACCTCAAATAAAGATTAATCTCGAGTCGGCCTCTCAAGGTTGACACATGTTGGAGACAGAAGGCAGGTTTGGACCGACAAGGGAAGTTGATTCTGAGCTGGTTTGAGCTGATCTCGAGGTGATTCCGGGATCGTTCGAGCTAATCTCGAAGTGATTCTAAGCTGTTTTCGGGCTGGCTCGAGCTGATCTCGAAGCAATTCTAAGCTGGTTCCGGGCTTGCTCGAGCTGATCTCGAAGTAATTCTAAGCTAGTTCCGGGCTTGCTCGAGCTGATCTCGAAGTGATTCTAAGCTGGTTTCGGGCTGGTTTAAGCTGATCTCGAAGTGATTCTAAGCTGGTTTCGGGCTGGATCGAGCTGATCTCGAGGTGATTCCGAGTTGGTTCTGTGCCGAACCCAGAAGTATCGGGTCAGATCAACCGAAGGTCAGGTCATTGGAAATCGATCAAAGGTGGTTCAGACCGTGTCAAGGTGGTATGGATCAGGTTGAACATTGGGTCAGGTTGAAGATCGGTTGGAGGTGGTACCAACCAAATCATGTGGCAAGACAAACAAGATCGAAGTATTAGGTTAATCGCATAGGTTTGTGTAGGTTACATTTTGGTACTGGATTTTAGGTTTTATAATTTTAATATCAGGTTTTGCTCCCCCCAAGTAAAGAAGCCGTTGCGCCACTTGGCGCTACTTTGGGAACGGGGGGGGGGCTAACAAGGCTCCCCCCGTTCATATATTTCCGGACGAGACGCTCATAGTCGCACTTTGGCTAGACGGAAGTCCCACGACGGGATTTACATGGGTTAAACACACTCACCACAATTGAATTCACCCCGTAGCAAGAAGTCGCTCCGCTACGTGTCGCGGTCATCGGGAGCACAGGGTTAACTAGGCACCTGTAGCTCAACTTAATTCTCGATTATGACGCACATAGACGCATTTTGGCTTACCGAAAGTCCCCCTCCGGGATTTGTTTAGGTTTTCAAGCCTCAGCCCCTCCCGCGCACGTGTTTTAAACACGTTTTATTAATTGGAAAGTTTTCGTAGAGATAACGTTGTGGTTCACTGTGGAAGATCGTGTTTTTATCGTGGTTTTCGTGGGTTTTTGTTATCTCTCGTTTTATTGGCTGGTCTGATCGGACGAAGTTTCCCGATCAACGCCTTCGGATACTTTAACTAATTATCGACACTAACTCGTTCTCCGGTGAAGATTTATACCCGAGGACACCCCCGTCTCGAGAAGGTCACCTCCTCCGACCTATTTCGAATTCTTCTTCCCATCTAAAATCCACCTGAGCGAGTGTAAACACCGAAGATCAATGGGTACACAAGGTGAGATGAAGTTAAATATGGATTCTATCGTACATGACGACCAGTCACAAGACCGGAGGATCGGATCAGTCATCATAGTGGATGATTCCATCCGAACTCTTGATGCCGATCAGGATCAGCGGAGTACCCCCTCCGATAGTTGGTCGTCCGGGCTAGTGGGTATCCGAATTCCACCCAAAACCTCCGTGCTGTATTTGGAAATCGGCTCCACCACAATGGTGCACGTGCCGGGATCTTTAGGTGACATTGGAATCACGGTGATTCCTCTGAAGATGAGAAAGATTTAAAGATCAAAGTGGAGGAAACGTTTTCGGGTGTATTAGAGGAAGGCGTATCGCCTCCGATACTGCTCAAGATAAAAGGAAGCGATGGTCGATCTGGTTTGACGAAGTGCTGGGTCGATATTAAAGATGAAACAACTCCCCACATGGCTCCGAGCCGATCTTGGTTATAGTAAAACCAACTATAATCCAGGAAAGGATCGAGGTGCCAACCTCGATCCTATGCACAAGGAGAAAATTGGAAAAGAAAAGAAAAATATGGGGACTGATTGATATAATCTACCTAAAAAACATGGAAACAAATTGTATGGAGGTCGCCGCAGGACTGAACCTAGATTTGGTTTAAATCAGGGGGTTAGAATGATGATCTACCACCCAAGGGGGGTCTTATAACTATGCCCAAGATCCCTGAACCAATGCAGATGATGTTGACATTTACGATGGGGGCGTTCTCGGCAATAACTACGCCTATCATATCAACATTGATCTAACCAGGGGTGATCAGGTCGGCATCGACCGGAAAACGGCCGATCAGCTCTAAACACCATCGTTTGTCAATATGGAATTCGTCCAGTTTGATGGAATCTGTCCAGTCTGACCAAAGTATTTGTCGAAAGAATCCGCGCGATGATCGAGCTGATCAGGCGTTCCGACCGGGGCGACCTGGTAAACGGTCCGTCCGATGATACGGATATAGAATCGGTCGGGCGAGCAGGAGAAACAGTTACGTATTCAGTGTTGTTATCTATCCTGCCGTTCTAACACTTCTTCGTCACTACAGCATGACATTAAAGATACTGCTAGAGAACGATCAATCACTTACGTCGGATATAGAAAATTTAAGTGGACAAGGAGAGGCAATTTCGACTATCGGTTATAGCCTCTACTAGAAGTGTTACTGCAGCCCATGTCGAAACCACTTCAATGTACATTTGCCTATTCACTACAAAATATGTAGACAAGAGCTTCCATCTCTACGGGCGTGGTGGTCCAAGTATACAAGTTTCGGTAAATGTCAAAACATTGATCGAGTGGGTAAAATATTGTATGGAATCCGTACGAAAGGACGACGACATACGATTTGCTCAGTCTGGTCCATGTTTTTTATCACCGAACCTTTGTGTATTAACTGCTAATTCAAAAGTACAGACGTTCCTTACGCCACAAAGACACTTTGTTATGGAATAGGGGCTACATAACTCGAACTTGTTTTCCCCACCGTACGGTACTGTCTTTATCGTCAAAACCAGGTATAATGCTCAAGGGTTGGCTTTAAATACGTGGCAAACGCTTTTATCGAACCTTGCTTCGTAGCCTTCGCCTTTGGTGTGGAGCCAACCAGAATTACGGTTCGGTTCGTTGACATGATCGTCTAAATTATAGAAACAAGAGTTCCATCATCCTATTGCAGTACAATGTGGGCTATCAAATTGAGCAAAAGTTATATGTCCATCGCTAAGCACAGGTTGCACCATCCTCTCGTCGTATCAATGGGTTCCATGTATTTGCTACGTATACGACACCAACAGCATCAACTGCGACACCCATAGGCGAAGCAATCGTGCAACAAGAGGGCGTGCATCGGATTAACCAGAAGAGGTTTCTCCGCATTCATCGCAAGCCTTATCGTATCAAGGCCAACGCCACAAAGTCCTGAAAATCACGCCACGGTACCATTTGTTTGTTTCGGATGCGATAAACGATTAATTTGAAGGGATTATTCTGTAAGCTGTCGAAAGGCTTCATCTCCAAGTGACTGTTCGCTATTGTATTGCATAGAACACGGAGAGGTGACGAAGATCATATTCGATAAAGTGGCAGAAAACTTGTCAAGTTTCATGCTGATGTAAGTCAAGAACCTGAAATTGAATGATTTGGCCGTGCGTGCGTTTGGGTGAAAGTCCTACAAAGCAGCAAAGCACAAAGGCACAAATGTTAGTTAATAATGATAACACGTTGACTTGGTTGCGTTCGACTGTTATTCGAAAGATACTTGCCGGTCTTTCATAGCAAATACGATGAGAATCTAAAAAACTGTATTTTCCAGAAATGAGTCAGCGCGTATGATAAATAGTGTGTCCAGCACGTACAAAAAAGGAGAACTTACCAACATGACTTTCTCTCGAGAAGAGATGCGATTTGGCTTCCTTCGAGAATAGACGTGCAATTTTAGGATATCAATTCCGGTAATGACATTCACGTCTCCGTGTTTACACTTTTTTTTCTCATTCTCGGTCAATTGGTACAATGACATAGGGAAAAAGAAACATGAGGCAACGCCTTCATAATGATGTTTCTCATGGTTTTCGTGACATCAGCAAGAGCAGCGACATTTTGCGACGATGTGATGAAGACTCGAAAGAAGAGCAATGCATTTGTTGGTTTGAGTAACGGAAGTAAAAAAAATTGAAAATTGGAGCGCGACTTGAATACTCACAGGCGCACCCGTCGCGATATACTCACCAGGCTTGAGACGAAATTTTTCAATTTAAATTGAGTTACGAATCGATGCTAGATCGATGTGTTGACTTTTTCCGTGGTAATATTTCGAGCATAGATTCGCTGTTTCGTTGCAATTACATCCATCGTAAGCCTAAAATCATTGGGGAAGGACTGCCTCTGTCTCTATCTTCTTGTCGTTGCGTTGTCATGCCAACAAGTTTGTCTGTGTCCCTTTCTCGATTGGGATTCGTATACAAAGCTACACATTTCAATTGCAGCTGGACCAGCTATGGTTTTTGCTTCAATTTCAATCATGGATCTCGACTCGCAACGAGGCACAACGAAGAGTATCAAGAAGCTCAAACTGTGACGCTTTAATTCCACCGAGTGGATGCGTTCTAACGTATGAAACATAGAGGCAGAGGTCTCGTGACGTTTATCTCTGAATAGTGATGACACCTCGTACATTGAGCTTTCGGGTTCTCACAAGACGTCGTTTGTTGATTCGTTGGGAGCTTTGTATCGATTCTGTCGCGGCATTGTCTCTTTTGGCTTGCTTCCAGCGCTTTCAGAGACCTTTGAAGCCACGCTCTCGTTTCTATTGTGTTGGGCGTCGCGGGTGATGCGTTTTCCGTCTTCCAGCAACATTTTAGTAGCTGGGAAGAGCTAACGCTTCTTCAAGTGTAGGAGGCACCGCGTTTTCCGCATCTCTGCTAGCCGAACGAGAGCTTGGTAACTAATCGCTGAGACTTTGGAACGAATGTAAATCTCAGGCTTTGTCGGGAGCGACAAAACCGTGACGGGGAAGCTTCGTCGTATACAACCGTAAAAAAAGGCAGATACCTGGATTCCAAGCCAGTTGATATTCCTGCTGTTCCTTTAGCTTGAGCTGCTTGTACAAGTTCTTGATCCATTAATCTGCAAGAGTATCATGCGCGGGTGCACTAATTAGGTTACCAAGGAAAACGATAAGCTTTCATTTTGTTTGTCGAATCCTCGAAGGCCACATAAAGCGTTCTGTGGAGCCAGTTCTGTCCATGAATAACGAATGCTATACATTTGTCAGTCTCAAATGACATCAGTGTGTTGTCGGATGGTGTCTCAAAGCACTGACAACGATGCCCTATTTTTACCGCGTTTTGCGTGCCATGCAAGTTGGCTGCCCCATTGTTCTTAAAGGCTCTCCTGGTGTCGGCAAACTTGTTTATGGCTAGTTTAGGCTACCGTCTTGTACATATTAACCTAACCGAGCAAACCGATATTTTGGATCTGTTTGGATTGGATCTACCGGCTACATCTGTCGAAGAAGGAACTTCCAACGGCTGGTTTGAGTAGTGCGATGGCGGTTTTTATGCGTGCGATGAAAAGTAGTGACTGGGTGCTACTTGATGAGCTGGATTTGTCATCACAGTCTGTTTGGACGGCTTGAACTCGCGCCCGGACCATCGAGGAAGCGTTTACCTTCTGGAGCTTGATCGAAAGTCTGAATGCCCCTGCGTTCCTGCACAAAATCCGCTTCGAAAAGTTTGAGGACAAAAGGGCCTTCCAAAGGCGTTCCTAAACCGATTCACTCGAGTCTTTGTTGAATCACTGAGCGAGGTAGAGATCTCATCGATATCGCAAGCTCGATGTATCCAACACTGCACTACAAGCAAAGATGAACTCAAGCGATTCATCATTAGCTGGACAAACGTTGCCAGAGCGAATGATAAATTTTTAAGCGGTAATGCTGACACAATGGTGAAGTTCAAATATGGACATAATGGCACACCGTGGGAATTTAATTTTCGTGACGTGTTTCGTTTCTGTGACTTGCTGACGCAACAGCCACATAAAACGAACAGTTCTGACAGCCGACTTTAGCCGTCAAGATTCTTATGTAAACGTTATCTACGTGGAGCGAATGCGTTCCTAAAGCAACCGCGAGTTAATCTCCCGCCGATTCGAAGACTAATTGTGTGTAAAATATGTCATGGTTAGCGTTTCTTGTCAGACATTCGGTGAGCGGTAAAATCTCTAATGTCCGTTTGCCGGCTCTGAAAAGGTTACATTAGCTCCGGATGGGTGCGTGCACAGATGTTACGGAGCTTCTTGGTTGCTTTAAGCAAATGTTGTACGAAAATATGTGACATCAAGCAGCGCATTCAAATGGCTTTCGTGACAGCGTGTAAAAACTAATGCTTGAATCTGTGATACTTAATACTTCGCGTAAAACGAGAGATGCTAATCAGAAGAAAGGTAACCAGCTCTGCAGCTCTTGGTGGGCGCTGAACACACGAGAAAAGTGCTTCAACAGACGTTCATCAATGCAACGTCATCGTGGAATAGAAACGCGCTACCAAAGGAACAAGTGGATGGATGCTATTGATTTGATGAAAGATGTCGTGAAACAGCTGCAGAAGATTAAGAGTGGCGGCTGGACAGATTGAGAATATTTCAGCAGGGCGATAATTACGCGTTGCATCGACATATCGTGTTTCTTTAGCCCATCGTTCTGTCTGCAGTTCAGATAGAAGACATTGGCACGAGTGACTTGGGCTGAGTAATGATTAAAATTCAGCTCTTGGTGGGGGATCAAATTTAGATTCTTGGCTGGATTGGGTAGCATCCCAGTGCGAGCGCCGGGACATTATTTATCCGCAGATGGTGCTTGAAGAAGCTTGTAATCATCTATCATGCAAGGCTTTCTTAAGGTTTGA
Source organism: Sclerospora graminicola (assembly GCA_001887855.2). Classification (NCBI taxonomy): domain Eukaryota; phylum Oomycota; class Peronosporomycetes; order Peronosporales; family Peronosporaceae; genus Sclerospora; species Sclerospora graminicola. The sequence goes on along the minus strand of MIQA02007444.1, from coordinate 8,699 downwards.
TGAAGCATCGACGACTTTGGCAGTCACGCTTGCCCGTTGATGGAATTAAGTAGTACATCCGGCAAAATGAACTCTCACTGGTCTATGGAGGCAGATCGGCCCTTCTTCACCTTGGAGATTATTGCTCGTAGCGCAAGTAATGACGCAGATACGACAAAATGGGTAGATTTGCTCGTTCGTTTCCCTCAGTCAAAGACAAAGTTTAAAATATTACGCCGACATTTGCCAAACAACCGATGAATCAGTACATCACTTAATCAGCTTCTTGGATGCGTCGACCAGTTTATCCCCGATGTCATTGTATCCCTCAGCCAACCATGTTGCATTTTTTGAAATTGAAGAGTTTAATTACTTAACGTTGAGTTACTTGTTAGACATGTCTGAGCGCATGCAGGAAGCACTAGAGAAGCATATCGGTTGTCGATGCAAGAAAACATATTTGGCGGCCTTGACTTATGGAAAGCTGACGCCATATTGCACTGGTCGTCCGAGACATTTATGCAAGTTGATTCAAAGTCTGTTTCTGTGCTTTCCACGTCTACAAGACATTGGAGACGACAGGGTCGACTTGCGGGCGCTTTGTACAGTGGCGTTTGCTTATGGAAGCGATTGTTAAAACACGGGAAATTTCGATGTATCAGCGCTATTTTATGTTGATGTTGACTTTGGCGAAAAGACCATGCGATGGTGATGTTCAGTATGCTGATCGGCAGGCTTTACCAGAGTGGTACAAAAGTGTCTGAAATGGATTATCGTGTTTGGTGAGATCTGGCCGCTACTGTTGTGCGGTAGCGACCAGACTCAGGGGCGGCTGTGGTAAAGCAGTTTTTAAGAATGTAAATGTGAATGGTACACACCACTACGCTAGCTGCATGATCTCGAGAGCCCATCATGGATGGGCAAGAAGTGTCAATTAGCTACCTGAGACGAGTCGACCCGGCTCAAAAGGCTGCGAACGATAACGGGGTCGCGGAGATATGGATAAAAGTATTAAAGTCGTTGTTAGCGCACCATGTTCCAGAGAAAAATAGATCGGTCAAGTATCACGACCGGATAAGAATATCCTGATGCTGGAACAAGTGGATTTTAAAGGCATACCGGTTAAGGTAGCTGGTTTATGGATGTTTTGGTGTGTTGGTTATGGTTGTGATAGGTATCGAAGCCGATTATCGCTGATTCAAGTGGTCCAAGTGACGTGGTGTTGAGATCTCGATTAACCGACTAAATGAGTTGGATCAGCCTCAAGACGTGAAGATCGAGTACGTAAAAGAAGTATATGCGGCGGTGGCTTGTATAGTTTATATCGGCTGGAGCCAGCTAATACTAGTTACGAGGATTAGCGAACCGGCCCTGATCGACTTCCAGGAATCGGGTCGTCGAGTCCAACCTCAAAAAAAGATTAATCGCGAGTCGGCCTCTCAAGGTTGACGCATGTTGGAGACAGAAGGCAGGTTTGGCCCGACAAGGGAAGTTGATTCTGAGCTGGTTCGAGCTGATCTCGAGGTCATTCCGGGATGGTTCGAGCTGATCTCGAAGTGATTCTAAGCTGATTTTGGGCTGGTTCGAGCTGATCGCGAAGTGATTCTAAGCTGGTTTCGTGTTGGCTCGAGCTGATCTCGAGGTGATTCCGAGTTGGTTCTTTGCCGAACCCAGAAGTATCGAGTCAGATCAACCGAAGGTCAGGACATTGGAAATCGATCAAAGGTGGTTCGGACCAGGTCAATGTGGTATGGATCAGGTTGAAGATCGGTTGGAGGTGGTACCAACTCAATCATGTGGTAAGACAAACAAGATCGAAGTATTAGGTAAATCAAATAGGTTGGTGTAGGTTACATTTTCGTACTGGATTTTTGGCTTTTTTAATTTTAATATCAGGTTCTGTTTTCCCTCCTCACGTAAAGAAGCCGTCGCGCAATTTGGCGCTACTTTTGGGAACGGGGGGGGGGGGGCTAACAAGGCCCCCCCCTTCATATATTCCCGGACGAGACGCTCATAGTCGCACTTTGGCTAGACGGGATTTAATTGGGCTAAACACACTCACCAGAATTGAATTTACCCCGTAAGCAAAGAGTCGCTCCGCCACGTGTTGCGGTCATTGGGAGCACAGGGTTAACTAGGCACCTGTAGCTCAACTTAACTCTCGATTAAGACGCACATAGACGCATTTTGGCTTACCGGAAGTCCCCCTCCGGGATTTGTTTAGGGTTTCAACCCTCACCCGCTCCCGCGCACGTGTTTTAAACACGTTTTTATTAACTGGAAAGTTTTCGTAGAGATAACGTTGTGGTTCACTGTGGAAGATCGTGTTTTAATCGTGGTTTTCGTGGCTTCTCGTTATCTCTCGATTTATTGGCTGGTCTGATCGGACGAAGTTTTCCCGATCAGTGCCCTTAGATACTTTAACTAAGTATCGACACTAACTCGTTCACCGGAGAAGATTACCACCCGAGAACACCCCCGTCTCGAGAAGGTCACCTCCTCCGACCTGGGTCGAATCATCCTTCTCATCTAGAGTCCACCTGAGTGAGTGTAATCACCGAAGATCAATGGGTACACAAGGTGAGATAAAGTTAAATATGGATTCAATCGTACATGACGACCAGTAACAAGACCGGGAGGATCGGATCAGTCATCATAGTGATGATTCATCCGATCCTTGATGCCGATCAGATCAAACGAGTACCCCCTCCGATAGTTGGTCGTCCGGGCTAGTGGGTATCCGAATTCCACCCAAAACCTCCGTGTTGGATTTGGAAATCGACTCCACCACAATTCTATAAAGATTTACTTTAAAAAAATTAGGTTTTAAGATACAATAAAATTAATTCAAAATATACATAATTATATGAACTAAAAAAATAATTTTAATATAAATTAAAAATAAGTATAAAATATCCATTAATTGCTAATTTACATTTTATTACATATTTAATATTATTTTGGCAACGCCCAATTTGCGATTACCTGCACCTTTTCTTAACCCAATGTCGATATGCTATTTTCTCAAAATCGCGGAGTGTTTGACACGCCATATTTGGGTCCAGAAATGCTATTTTAGAAATCGCCGAACTCTTCGATTTTAGAGCGCAATGCCGATGTATGAGGGGTATCCCTCGACACTGCATATTTAGTGACTACAAATTTTGTTAATTAATCCTACAGAGTGAGCAAAAGTATTACAGTAGTATTACTGTAGTATTTATACAGGTACTGTATGTAGGACTACGAAATTGTGGCATTCATGCTGTTTGCGATAGCCAGGCCCATTTTCACAATAACCTATCGTACAGCTCTGTATAGCTGTAGGATGACAGGTTGCTATATATTTTGAATTTTTACTTATAAATATCTAGCTCCTTACTCTCATAGCAAGCATAATGAAACAAGGTATACGGTACAATATGAGAAATTTTTACTGTTAAATTCTATATGTTTCCTACTGCGATAGTCCATGAATATCACAATTCGTTAAGATATTGTGACACATCGACCTTCGTCGAACACGCGAAACCCGATTTCGAGGCAAACAGAATTTGAAAATAGTATATTTGCCGAACACACATGTGAGTGTGCTCGGCAAGATGCTATAGTTAAAAAAAATATAATTGGAAAACTTTTACAACAGTGGTCTAAAAAATAATTTTAAAAAAATAAGTAAAAATAACTTTCGTATAATGTTGTAGAAAATGAGATAAATCTAAAAATACTGAACATCTATCGAAAAATACAGAGAGAACTATCACGAAAGTACAAGCACACTAGGTCTAGGTGGCCAAATAACAAACGCCCTCTACGAGCACAAATGACTAATACACGTTTTCATAAATAAAGTGTTATAAAAATGTTCGCTATACTATTTTACTTAAGTCGTGCTTGCATGTCCTTTGATATCTTTAGCATCAAAGTGGGCCTCAATATCAACTCTCATGGTCTGCCACTCCACAATGACCTACCGATGTTAGAGAGCACCGAACTGCGCGTTCTCCATCATGTTACATGTGTTGCAAGTCCCAACGACTGCTTGACGAACTTGACCACTCAGTCATTCTGAGCGCAAAGGATTTCATGGCCAAGAACGCATCCAAGTTTTTTCTCAAGCTCCAAGACGTGCATTCTGACGTCAAACTCACACACGATCAAGTCCAAGCAGCACTTTTGGGAGTTGTTGAGAAACGAAAACAGCACGAAGCAGAGAAAGACTTTGTGTCTCGAAAACCATCGCTCACCTGCCGTTCCGAGCCTTCTTTCGACATTTTATCGGTCCCTCGACTCATGGAAGCGCTCAATTCATATCCAAACGACCTCACGTTGCTCACACTCATTCAACAATGTGTCACGAATCAAAGTCGACGACACATCTATCAAGAAAATGACATTCAACCGTTTTGTCACTTGATTCAAAACACCAAGCGGTTTTGTACTTAAATCTGCGCCCTTCATTGTCTAGGCTGGTTCACCTTCATTTACACCCAAGTGAGCGATGCTAAGTTTATTTATCATGTACTGGTACGTATCGTATCACAACCACCCAGAGCCACCAACGTTTTCGGTAATCCCCACTCGCACAAGCATGTCATCTAAACGGTCAACAGCAACATAAACAAAATACATCAACTAACAGTCATCCAATATACTTCCTCTGTATGGAGACTGAATGTGCAATTTGACAATATTAAAAAAAAATATTCCTGTGCTAGCACGTTTAGAGCGCATTGATTGGTCCAGAATTGGTTGTTTTGCAGCAAACCCGGCGAACGTTTCGCGGCCAAAACATTTGTCCTGGAGCATGAGATATGACCAACATGCGCTCATGAAAATTGAGCTCATTTCAAAACCTCCGGCCACGCGCAACAATACTTTCAATTGACCGTAGCAATTGCCCCAATAGGACCGCGAGACACATGACACCTCATGAACGCCTGAAATTGTTAAATTTTTTACTTATGGTAAGCGTTAACGGTGTTCTCTCGCACGGTGATATTAGCTTTGCCACGGCACGCTTCAGCCGCCACCGAAATACCGTCTACACGCTCTGGCAAAGCTACTGCTCCGCGGGGAGCCCAGAGTAGTGATCACAAGACAGAATTAGGGCTCTATCTATGAACGGTCGCACGAATATTCGCTCCGTTGCAACTGAAACGAAGACCGCGCAGTCATTTTACAGAACTGTTGCGCGAGGATGTCGTCAAGCGCAAGACCACCCGCTTGCATCCCCTTCTATCGTCCGATCAAGAACTCCAGCGTATTTGCTGGATCATGACGTGGATGCAACAGCAAGCTGACGGTGGCTTTACTTTCGTCAACATGAATAACAACGCCGTTCACGTCGACGAAAGTGGTTCATGGAAGACACGGACTACCGCACTTACTACCTCTTGGAAGGCGAGACGGCCCCACACCGCATACAGCGGAGCAAGCGTTTTATTGGCAGGATCATGTTTCTTACCGCCTTCATCCGCCCAAGGTAAAAACAATTTCCGAAATCCCAATTTGTATAACCCTTATAATTGAATATTCTCCTTTAGGGACGACTACCACCAAAAGACTGTTATTAACGGAAAGATCGAAATTTGGCCCTTTGCCAAGACTGATTTGGCCAAGCGGTGAAGCAAGTTGCGTTCAAAAGGAGCGGCCATTCTCCGGCCGATCGAGTCCGTAACAAAAGATATTTACAAGGAGTACCTGGTTAATCGTCTTATCCCGGCGATCTAGGCACAGTGGCCGCGCGGCAAGCGCCACAAGACCATTTTCATTCAACAGGACAATGCCCCCCCCCCACAAGACGGTTAACGATCCCGACATTGTCGCCACTGGCAGCGATGACGGATAGGATATTCGTTTGTTCAGCCAGCCTCCCTGCTCGCCAGATTTGAATGTACTAGATCTAGGCTATTTAACTCAATTCAAACCCTACCGTACCGCAAGCCCTGTCGCTCGCTGGTCGAGCTCATCAAGACCGTCGAAGACTCTTTCGACGCTGGGCCAAACCACAAGCTTGACAACATCTTCGCCACGCTTCAAAGGTCATGGAGGCTAACGTTTTCGCTCGAGGCAGTCATCGCTATGAGCTGCCCCGAGTGAACAAGAGTGTTCTACATCGCAAGCATGGCCACGTGCCAAAGAGGCTGCCGTATGACTCACTAGTTGTACAGGTCGCACTCCAGTCTTTAAATGACGGCATTTGTACAGTGGTAACGATCTGATCAAGTTTAGTCAATTAATCGTTTTTACTGGTTTTGAAGTCGGATTTGGTCAAACGTCACTAGCCCAGCTCGTTCAACTTTATCCATCAAGGTCCATGTTAATCCAACCGACGATGCAGCAACATGGTGATAGTCGTAGGCCCTACACCACCGGGAACAGGTGTGACGATCCCCGCCGCTTTAAACGCTTCTCGAATGTTGACGTCACCAACAAGCTTAAAACCATCAGTGTTGGCCTCACCATGGTATTCTCCGTCTACATCAAGTACGAAAATGAAACCAACATCAATGACGTGGCACCCGGCTTTAACCATTCTCCTTGTATGAGGTAAGGCTGCCCACATGCAGCTGTAACCACATCAGTCTGACGTACGTAATGCGGTAGATTAATGGTCTTCGAATGACACCAAATCGTCGTTGCATTGCGCTTAGCAGCAATGTCGTGTAGTCGCTCTCAGAAATTCTTCCTGAGACGCGAACACCCACGGGGGGGCCCAGACGACTGACTGTAGGAGGGTGTACTCCGTCCACCCGAGTCATGATCCGATCCGGCATCCGGCCGGCTGGATCGGTCACTACCATCCGCTTGATCATGACGACTCGGATGTTGCATGTTGAAAGCTCACCTTGTGTACCCGTCAGTACTGGCGGTTGCGCTCTCTTGGTGGACCCTAGGGCGAAATGTGTAAAGTCCGTCGAATAGGGAGATGAGTGTTGGGACTAGGGGTAGCTCCTGGGCAGGAATCGTCACCGGGGAGCTCGACTGGCAATATACTTGAATTTTGTATACTGCCGGCTGGACCGAGAATAATCGATCGGCCAGCTAAACCAATAATAATGAAGGGTGAATTCAAACGTGTATGTAAAGGGGAATCCAAATCTAACTCCACACTCTTCCACAGAAGGCCGAAATGTCACCACTTCCCAATACTTATTACCGTGTTCAAAACACGGGCGACTTGAGGTGAGTATACGAAAACGCCGCGACTCCGGTCAGGGGACTTCCGGTGGGTTAACTTAACCTTCCCCGGGCAAACCAATAGCAGCAAGAGGGGACCTTGTTAGCTCTCCGCTGTGAACCAATAAAAGCGACTTGTGTCTAAGAAAGCGAAACGTATACTGATTTATCCCTATATCCAATACTCCCTTTTGTGTAACCTACCCCAAATAGCCCGGTTGAACAGTCATGTGTCTTACCCGAAGTAGCCCGGTTAACTCCGATTTTTGTGTACCCGCCCGGCCGGTACACCAACCCCAGATGGTACCAGCCCGGCCGGTACACCGAACCTAGCTGGTACCAGTCCGGCTGGTACATCGAACCCGGCCGGCTCGGCCGGATGGCCATCCATCTGAGCTCCCTGGCCGCTGGCGCTAGCACTTCCTTGGCAGCTCCTCATCCGATCCGGGTGCCTCCTTCATCCACTTGAACACTCATCTTCCTTCAGGCCCCTTTCGCTCATACCTTCCAACCAATCCGCCACCAATCCGCCCCTCGGCCGTCCGCCATCCGCGGTCGTCCCGTCCGCTTAGCCCGCTAGCCCAACTATCCACGTCTTCAGTCGCGTTCGTCCGGCCTGATTCCGGGCCTGGCGCCGTCCGGCCGCTAGTAGATACATCCGGCGGCCCTCAGATCGCGTCCCTTGTCGACCGGTACGGGCATCCAGCTAAGGGCGACATTTCCACCAATCAGGTGGGGGCGTCCACTATCATTAGTCCGTTAATTTCTGGGTCACTTCACCACAGCCGCCCCTGAGCCTTGTCGCAGCCGCACAACGGTTGAGGCACGAGCTCACCACATCTCTCACACTTCGATTTTCACTGTCCCTATGTCCAACCGCGGCAACGCCCCCATCGATCCCCTGCCGGGACGCTCCCCGACCACTACGCAGCCATCGGCCGTAGGCCCAGATGCCCATCCGGCCGGCCTAGAGCGTCGTCCAGGGCAGCCCGACGTGACTGCCCTGTAAGCTCAAATTGCTGCTCTAGCCACGCAAGTGGCTAGCCTGGAGAAGACTAACACCGAGTTGGCTTTGACCGCACGGTTGGCTAGTCAGCAAGCAGATGAAGCCCGGGTCCGGGAGGTACTGGCTACCTTCCAATCCCAGGACCGCATCAGCCGACTGGAAAGTAAGAAGACCGACCTTCTTAAAGCGAGGAATCACATCCAACAGCTGTCGGACTCGCAGCGCATCCTGAACCAGAAGGCTATATCCGCCTTGAAAATCCAGAGTAAGTACATTTTCGCCTGTTCAGGACCATCTTCCAACTCGCTCACTCTGTATGTGTTCTCAGAACAAAATGTCACGTGTTTCCGCGTCTTGATGATCGAGTCCTCTCAAGCCGCGCGCGAGGTGACGGCGCACTACGAGAACTACATCCACCTTTCGCGATGATTGGAGAATTCGCAGATAGAGCTGGACAATTTGGAGTATCGCCGGATCCGGCTCGCCAAAAAACTGACGAAATATCAGAAGGCGTTGTACCAGTCGGCCTCTG
>MIQA02007443.1:0-20433 GCA_001887855.2 Sclerospora graminicola | reverse complement strand
TATTAGTAGTACTATTACTATTACTACTTAAGTACTATTAAGTACTTACACATTGAAGTCACTAAAGTGACATGGACACAACGAGTGACAAAACCCAACAGGGGGCTTCTTCGTTAGGTAGCACGACGTAAGACCAATTATCTATGTTTTCATTCAGCCAATTTCAATCAACGTGATATCGAAGTCCATTGTAGAATCACTGATAAAACCAATGCAAAAATTCTAAGTCACTTACACTGGTTTTCTGCAGATAGCAGAGGTTTGGTACGACCAGAAGCTATGCTAAGCTCTCATTCTGTTATCAAAGGCCCTCCCAAGGAATTTGGAGAAACCAACGAGCTCTGCGGTGGGTCTCGGCACGCGACGATACTTCACACGAAATTCAGCTACACGCTCCTGCGATTCTTGTCAATTCAACTTCTTCTGACCGACGCGTGATTTCTTGCTGCTGCTCCACAATTCATCCTTGGCCAGTTTAGATGCCGTCCGCTTGAGTTTAATCCATTTTCTTGCAGTTGTCGACCTGTAACAACCAAACATGTCCGCTTGTGCAGCCAACTCCTTTCTTGACAAATCATCGGTTCTAGGGCACTTCAGAAGCCCCGCATTCTTTTTCCGGCGTTCTGTATCGAAAAACGTTCGTATGCCAGTGGTTCTGCATCTCCAGGAGACTTCTTTTTTGCTGGGCGGAATTTAAGTTATCGAAAATCCTGACCTGATAACTTTGGGACGGGTTAGTAAACCCATTTCTTATCAAATAAATTTAATAATGACATAGAAATATAGAAGAGGTCAAGGACAATTAATTGGTGCAGTCAGATTGAACAAAAACTTAATATTTAAAAAGATATTTAAGTTTGAAGGTCTTTGTTGCGTTTATCCCGCCCAGAGGAAGTAGTAGACTACACAAATTGGCAATGGTCATTAGCGTAAGCCGGGATACATTGCCTGATTAAATAAAGTTTCATTAACTTTTACGCGTTATCGAGTTCAGTTGCTTGTAGAGCCGTTTGTGATTTAAGTTTCGTACCAGCTATAACAAGTTGTCTCTCGGTGCCTAAAATTCGGTGGTTATGGTGGTGCGTACTCAGCAACGCACGTGTCAATGCACAAGTAACTTTTTCCACACATCTTATCATCAACAATGACTTCATGACGACAGCAGTCGCCTCGAGCAATATATAGCAATGCGTCTACAGAATATTAGTATGCATCTGCTCTCAGGTGCAGTCAATGCGCGACCTGCGGCATTTGTTGCTGACTTTTTCTCCAATTCGTCATTCTGTAAAAATAATTCACCAGGTGATTTAGTATAAAGATTCGAAGCTTAGTTCTTAAATAAACCTACCTGATCAGGTCTATCTGTCACCGCGTCTGCTTCTTCATTGGATCCATCAGATCCAGTTAATCCTGGAATATTGGCCACAGGAAGAGGGTCTCCGGTCTTGGTCTACGATTTTACATCAACTTAAAGATCTCCCTTGAGTGATACTGTTGTCAAATCGGTTAACACGACTTCTGGTAATACTTTTTTCTCGATGGCCGTCTTTCATAAGCTAACCATTCTCTCGGCCTTTTCCGTAGCATCATCACCGTCTTAGGCACTTGTGCATGCAGTGTGAATCAGGACAGAGTAACATCCTTAACAACGTAGTTTCACATACAAATTACTGAGTATCGTCCTACATTTGGAATTTTTTACTTCGGACTTGAAGCTACTGTATTACTTGTACAGCCACTTTTTTCTTCGTCAGCTCGGCTGTCATCACAGACCCCGTCTTTTTATCTGACGTCGGAACTTCTTTCAAATGATGGCATAGTCGGTAATGCACCAGCGTTCGCTGTTGAAGTAGCAGTGTACAAATTTGATTTATCTGGATGCTTATTTGTGGCCATCGGAATTGAAAAGTCGGTTGGCGAGTGCAAATGCACAACCAATTCCATTCCATTCTCAAAAAAAGAAATGAGTTCGGTACTACTGTATCTATACCATAGAAACCTTCTCATCAATGCTGGCGTATCGTAGAACTGATGCTTTCGGGAAGGAAAGAGTTGTTTTGTTTGTACCGACAATACAGAAGCATGTCCAGATCCAATAACTATCTCTGTGAGGCCGTACCCCAATACATGTATTATTTCTAGTGATATATATATTAATACATATTTAAATTGATATACTTTTATATGTAAAAGTAAATGTCTTGTTTTCTTTTTTGATCAGTTGCTCGGTAAATTCATTATCTCTGTGTCTCCTTGGAAAGTTTCGTCCACATATATTTTTGCCAACGAATGAAATATAATTTCCAATTTGATCATAAAGTCGGTCTAAAGAAACAACTCGGCTTTTAATTATGAGGTAGAATGGCCATCAAAGTAATGTGTCTTGTGTAGAAGCAGGCTGCAGTACTACCCAGAGCAGCTGGAAGCGAGTATAATGCCAAAAAGAGGTAGGCATCGAACCAGTAGTGATAATATTTTATAGTAGGGTCTGACTTCTCGGATCAATTTGTGGAATGACTCGACAAAGTGTCAGTATGGGTTTGCTCTGTAGCTCCACGTTTTGGCAACTGAAATACGCAAATAGTCTATTGTTCTTGGGTCTCCTCTTTTGGTGTGCCATTTTCCTCTCTCTCAGTCAAGCGTCTCAAGTCACGACGTATCTCGGAGCGCGTTCGATCTTTTCTAAACAACAGGGAGCGAATTTCGTTCGTTCGAGTGCTTATGTCCATTTGCCAGATCCTGTTTAAAGACGCTCGGCTGCTTTGTCGTGTTTCTCGTCACCTTGTACTTGTGTTAGCTTTGGTTTTCAACTTTCTTCTTTTCACCGAATTTGTCCATCGCTCATCCCATCAATTGTCGTACAATGGGTAAGGACAGTCTTAGTGTCTTTAATAGACTGACAGGGATGCGTGTATTTTGTTGCGGGCTACTTACTGTACGTCTACGTTTTGTGCGTACTTGAGTACAATCGGTACAAACATTCGGAAACCGTAACGCTGGTCGAACAAGATAACAAAACAAATCAAATGGTGGACGAGTTCCTTGAGAAGCCACGAGCAAGTCAACGAGCGATCGAAATTCATCATGGAGACAATGGAAGTGATGGCGTCTGAATGACGTCCTGACGATCCAGTGGATCCAACGTGTCCAGGGATTACAGTCCCCGTGACATTGGCCTTCCAGGACCTGTGGTACTCTATTTTCTTACCTGGTGGCTCTAGATTGATATGTTTCAAGTTGTCTCGGGCTTTGCCCTTCCTGGGACAATGTCCGACTCATGGACCCCTCCGGTGCAGGGAAACACGACCATAATACTGAACGCAAGATGAAAAGCTAGCTTTATCCATCTTTGATTTTTTTCGTAAATAATGTACGTTCTACTGTATATTGGGGTGAGTTTGTGGTTTTGGTGGTGATTAAAAAGGCGCCCTAATTATATATGTTACTCCCTCCGTCCCAAAGTTATTGTCGGATTGTTGTTTAAACACTGAGATTAACGTCAAAAATACTGTTTTTTGTTAAAAATTACATCAAATATAGGGTTCTAAAAGGGCTTTCATTTGATGATACATCGAGGTTTTACGCTTTCTGCTAGCTGAAGTTACCAAAACTACCTTCTAATTTTGGAGTCATTTTGACGGAGCACCGGCAGATATATAAACTTCACTCCACCTCTGCCGATGAAGGTGCTGGTGATGAAGAAACCTGATTTGCACTGATACTTGTTTTATTTTTTGCTGGGCCAGTTTTGGATGAGCGCGAAGTGGTTAAAGTTGGGGTACCCATTCGCTATAATTTTTATGAAGAAGACTGAAGGACAACAGCGAGCGGTGTACGAGTATATATTAACAGCTACTAAAAGGCATGCCAACATTCTAACTATTGTGCTGTATTCATCTCCATGCATAACATCAACCGGGGTCCGGTCCGGCAAATCGATCGGAAGAGGCCTGCGAGCAAGTACTGTTCTTTCTAAAGGGTGTCATGCTACCTTCATGAGCAAGCACTATATATATTCCACCTTCACGAGCACCTGTAAAGAAAAGAATTCATTGCAATCGACTGTAGCACTTCATTAATAAAAATACGACAATAAAAATGGGACGCTAAAAACCGTGAATCGGACAATAACTTTGAGACGGAGGGAGTAATATATAATCAAGACGCGTGGCTGCAAAACGGTAAGTTTAAGAGTGAATATATTATGAGTGGTTTAGAGTTAATAGCTATAATGAAATCTAAGGGAATATTCCAAAAGGTGACTCAAATCCAAAAACTTCGTCAAAAGGTGATACAAATGGTTTTAAATATTTTACATTTCGTTTTAAACATTTTTACACGGGAATTAAAATACACGGTTAATGACTACCAAGGGAATGTGTTACTTCTTTAGGTTATAAGTTGAAGTGATGGAGGAGCAACCTAAAATAGACAAGTGCTTTTTTCCTATCTCTTACCCAGTGCCTTCACAAAAATAAGTTATGGAAGAGTCTATTACACTCTCGAAAGCGGAAGATTTTATAGCTTTTTCTCAAAGTTATTTATTTTTGATAAATCTGGTGTCTTGGGTTTCATCAACTATTAGATGATCAATTCTTACATCAAATTTATATACCACCCATCCTTTTGCACGGCTTGCTTTTAGATAAACATGATAAGTATGCATCTCAGTACGCTTTATTATCTGTAAATTTACATCCCGGGCTGATAAACTGAGTTGAACTAGACAATAAACTTGTTATAAACGATGCCGTCCCAGACATCTAAAATGTGATCGCCATTATACAGCTTTCCTAGATCGCGGTGTGCCTTTTAGCATATCAAGTGTCTCTCTACCCATAAATGAGTTTCAGTATTTAAAATACTTGATCAATTCAAATTGTAACCAATCGTGATGGTCATAAAAGCACGGTAATCGTAACTTAGTCGTATTTTACCATAATTTCCCGTGTTAAAATGTTTAAAACAACATGTAAAATATTTGAAAACATTTAAAACTATTTGAGTCATCTTTTGACGAAGTTTTTGGATTTGATTCACCTTTTGAATATTCCCTAAATCTAATTAATCGTACAAACATGTAGAATAAAACTGATCTAATGGTACTCTAACTAGTAGATCCCCTCTTGGATTCGGTGTTTACATCCGAATCGAATTTCCTTGTGGATTACAATAACTTATTATCCAATATTCATTTTCAGATAGTAAGACTGAAATTAACTGTGATATTTCAACTTAAATATCACTTATGTAATGTAATGGTACCCCATTACAATACCGTAATCCTTATGTGCTTCCTGACAGCTATATTTTTCATGACCCAACCCTGTGAAACAGTGATATTTGGCAGATTTTGGTTAAATTACTTACGATCCACTATAAATTGAATTCATATAATTGGTATATTACGGTGTCAGGAAGGACATAAATTCTGCGGAAAAATATATGCTAAGCGCTGATTGACCACTTGCAGGTGTCAGTTGCAAACCAACGTCAGCAAGCACATAAGGATTACGGTACATGTATCTATCTTATCTGGCAAGTCACGATATTAAAAAATTGGATACACTGCTGTAACGGGTATTCGTATACCCGACCGTTATCGGTAACATTTGTGACACTAGCGGTATGTTGTGTCATTAAAGTGTAAGGGTGGCGCGGATAACGGTAGGGGTAGTGCGCAAATCAACTCCCATGGTTTTGGTGATACTAAGAACTGAAAGCTAACTTTGGTAATAAGCCTGTTGGATATCCGGATACCGGATGCGACTAAATGGCTGAAAGTATACAGCAATTACCAAAATGAACACCCAAGTCGCAAGGCGTCTACGGCAGGGCAGTTATATGAAGTTATATGCAGCGATATATAGAGATGCAGGACATCCAGACGCAGGGTTTCTACTGCAGGGCGGTTACGAAGTTGAAGGCAACTTCCCTACTTATATATCTTGGAATTTGTATATGCATATATCATGTTAACTTAGCATCTAATATAAAATAGGGCGTGCTTATATATCTTGGGATTTGTATATGCATATATATATATATATTCGTGTTAACAAAGCATCTAATATAAAATAGGGCGTGCAGGGTGAGGTGCCAGTTGGCAATCTCACAGGTGGAGCGCTGGGTGCTAACACATTAAAGTAGAAGTGCAGGGCACCTACTTTCCAGTCCCCAGGGTCATTCAGGCACCGACCGAGACGGGTTTCAGTTTCTCCTGCCATTCGACATAAACCTACAGAAGTACATACTTAGTGACGGGTCCCTAATTAACTACGGCTGAGAACGAACTAAGTCATTACACATAGTCACTGAATTGGATATGGCTACAACTGAAAATACCGAAACCCAACAGGTTATGAGCCCAAACGAGGATGTTGATTGGTCGGGATCACGCGACAAACCCGGAGAAAAAACCGGAGAACAAAAAGAAATAACCGGATCCACCCCCTTTGACATTGTCGCTTTCCATAAACAAGAGTCAAGTGGATTTTTGAGTGCAACGACGGGCTCTTACTCCGCATACGTCGAATATCGGGCAACAACATAATTCCATCAAGAAGAAGAATTGATAGAAGAAAATGGTTACTAGGACACCAGTCAAGACATTCGAGTACCTGAGTTGACGGTCGCTGAAGACTGTCTTCAGGAAGCTGCCATGGCCCACCATACACCGAATTTTTCCCATCTTAGTCAGTGCCACACAAGAGACTGGAGGTCTGGGGACTTACAGTCACATCTTCACATCAAAGCCACCAGAAACCCAGCGGCATTGCGTTTATGTAATAGGGACCCATGGGGTTATAGCGTATAACCCTCATCAAGCAGGGTTTATTTGAGAGGGCTGTATTCAAGGGAAGATGTACAACTTCTTCAATGCTAACAATTCGGATGCTACACATAAATGGCAATGGACGCATTAGATAACTTACTCGAGTGGCTTGAGACATAGGGAAATGTACACGTCTTTGCCGTGACCAACACAACCAAGCTGCGCAGGTACTGCGAGATGAATTTATGGGTTAGATCAAAAGTGTGTGTGTGGGGGGGGTAAATACTGGAGGGCAAAACTTACAAATGCTGACTAAATATAAAGATCCCGAGATGGCCCTTGCTGATTTCAGGCAGCGAGTAAAGAAGTATGAAAATGTCAATGAGACTGGAGGATATAGAGGACGGTAGGGAGGTGTTATTCGCACCCCCCTCCCCTCTTGGATATTCGCACCCGCCTGTACGATCTATCAGATACAGTGTATCGGGGTGTCAGATGGATAGACTCTGGTAATCTAAATGATATTATGCTGCTCAATGGCTGAGTCAATCTTAACTGACAACTCATCTAGTGACAACAAGAGCAGATCTACGGTACCAAAGTACCAACTCCCGCGGATCCATGTCAATCTATGGGTGTGAAGTGGATGGAACTTGCACGACACCGTTCGATGAGACATGTCATGAATCGCGACTACATTTACGTCGAAGTGACCGCCACAAATATCCGTTCAAATAATCTTCGCTAGGTTACCGTTTCTTGTATTCCGTCGATCCTCATCAACCCACGCCTTGGATGGGCGTGCTCGCGCCAAGTTGTTGGTATGCTGTTTCTTTTGCTAAGAGAATGAGTCGCCGGTCTCAGTCTATATGTTGGGAATGATGAATTCCATTTCTTATGATGTTCGTCGATTGATTATACCTCGTTTAAATAAAATCCTGAGACCAAGACAAAATTTTCGCTGTCGGGCAACTGCACTCTTTTTCTGTGGCACCAACCACACGACGAATCAGCTATAAAGCTGTTACGAACTATTAACTTGGCGTTGTCATTTATCATAAGAATTAGGCTATATGTATCTCAAAATTGTCGCCTGCTCCAACACAGCAACTTTAAAAACTTTAACAGAGTGTACATGTATACCGGCTTTTTCAAACGTAATATCGAAGTGTTTTTGCTGCTGACGGTTGAATACTCTTTGACTTTTGTTACTGCAAGTGTTTGCTTCAGCCAACAGCACGGCTCCTTGGCTGTCATCATCCTCTGAAGACGAACACGAAGACTTTCTCCACCACGAATTATCCAAATCGTCGTCCGATTCAAACTCGTCCTCCTCGCTACTCTCTTCTTCTGATTCATCAGTGCTGTCTTCCGACTTCGACGACGCTGATGAAGACTTGAGTCCATTTAATACGTACATTGTAGTTAATTTATGGTACAGGGGGGGTGCGAATATCAAAGAGGGAGGTGCGAATGGGTAAATGTCAGAACCAGGACCCAAATCAGTGTAAGCTTTCAAATCCAGGACCCCTTGCAAAACCAGGTCCCGGACCCCTCTAATTTAGGCAGCTGTCCATAGGTTGTCCAGATGTACCCTAGTGTTTTCCTACTCGTATCGTTTTTCATTATCCATCACCAAGACCGCAGCAGCCTGGGCACGTTGAGCGTTCCAGACTTTTTGTACAAGTTACAGATTCCACGAAGCACGAGCGCGACTTTTTCCGTCAAGTTTTGATACTCTAAAGGCTAACAAGCTGTAAATGGTGACACTGAAAAAGATGCCGTAGATTACGTTACTTGAGCATTTAAATAGTTAGTTTCGCTGCAGGGTCAATTATTACCTCGAACAAGTGGATAATCCCGTAGTGTACCGGATTCTAATTATGTGAGATTTGTAAATTCTCTAGACCTGGAATTTTGACAAGACGATTTCGATGATGCTAATGTATTTTTGAAATTATATAACACAGTATCGTCGTTTTTGCATGTACAGCCCGGAATGTCGTCTTCTGACCCATGGTACGTCAAAAATCCATGTAGTTAGCCATTTTAAATGATGGGTATCCGATTTGAGTAATTAACCATTAGTGCAATAGTCGCAGAAGATGAAACGGTTACGTGAGGGGTAGTACATCTGGACAGCTAATGTACAACCGCCTAAATTACAGCGGGTCCGCGTCCTGGTCTTGCAAGGGGTCCTGAACCTGAACGTTTACACTGATTTGGGTCCTGGTTCTGACATTTACCCGAAAGCAAATAAGATCTCCCCATGTAAACCACAGGCAAAAGTTTAGGTTGTGTTCTCTCCTGAGAAAAATCTAAAAATACAGAACATCTATCAAAAAAATACAGAGCTATCATGAAAGTACTCAGGTACTAGGTCTTTAATACAATACGAGTCGTGCTAGTATGTCCTTTGGTATTTACTTCCGGAACCCTCTCTTGTCTTTCACGGTAGGACACATACCTTAACGGACACATTGTTCGCTTCGCTCATTGTCTCGGTCTTAATGATCTCTTGATAACGCACTTGAAACACGGCCACTACAGAGCGATGATCCGACGATCGAAAGGTCTGTTCAACCAAAAAACACGATCAAACGTGTCACTGACACAAGGGCACTTTTACTGTCACCATAGGCATCAAAACGTTAATTTTCGAGTGCAAAAGTGCAAAACGTTCATCCACACGACGGTATATTTTACCGGTGTATTGGATGTTGGAAACGTCCTGGACCAGTCCATATTCTGGATAATACTAGAAAAACTGCGATCCAGTTGATGATGCCAATAATCGATTTGATGTCGTTGCCATGGTCCTTCTGCATTTCTGAGTGAAGCTTCGCGTATTGCTTCATGGACAACATTTGCTTTAATAGTAGAAACATTTTTCTGGAACATTTTTTGACCTCATCTCGTTGCCTGTTTTACGGGGGTGGGTGGATTCGTTGGATCCACTGCAACCATAGGCGTAGGAGCAAGCGTCAAAGTGGCTATTGATAAATAACAAATTCGACGTACCGAGTGTAAAGGCAATACCGACGCCATCTTTGTTGCCCCCTTGATTCGCTAAACCCGTGACCATATTGAACCGATTGAATTCCGCTGAGATAAGGCATTGGACAAACACGACATTATGAAAGGTCGTAAGGGCATGAGAGGCCACCACCACATAATTTGGACCAAGCGCGCCACTCAATTGATCTTCCACGGTTTTTTCGAAAGGAAAAATGACACCATGACCGTCAAAGACCCATACTCTTCGCTTCCAACGTCTGCGATATGATACTTGTTGACTGCAATCCAGCGACGTATATCGGCTGTTGGTTTGTTCGCGCGCTTGTTCTACGACTTGCATAATATGTGCATCGAGATCTTTGAAACCATAACGAAGCCGATCGCGCTGCTTTCGCCCAAAATGCTACAATTTGTCCCCTGGTGTCGCTGCTTCATCATGGGAGCGACGGACAGAAGCAATGGGCGACTTATACCGTCGGAATTCTCGCCTATAATGTAAGGCCCCCATTTCATTACACGTTTGGGACCCCGACTCTATCCGACTTTGGATTTTCGTCAACGGTGGGACTCGAACCCGCAATCTCCCGGCAGGGCCTTAACCACTGCACCACCCGAGGTCAGTATTCACTGTAGATCACATGCTCTAATCTGTACAAATGGTTTGGTTTTATGTAGTACAATACATTTATTTTATGTTAATGTTTTACTGTATTATACATTTACGCAGCTGCAACTCACAGTAATATTCCTCGCGATGGTCCGGAAGGACTACCGTCCTAATCAAGCCGATGGGTGATATCCGAACAACCCTTACCGTTATACGCACCACCCCTTTACCTTTAATGTCACAACATTAAGCTAGTGTCACAAAATGTTATTCACGTTACCGGTCAGATATAGAATAGCAATAACGTTACAAAGTTCCGCCCGAGCCATCGGACTGCCATGTGAGAGCACAACAAAGGTGCGCCGAATCGGTTACGTTTGAACTGAGTCACCATACAAATTGAAGTTAAAGAGAACCAAGCAGCAACTACACTACATTTCGGGCGTTTCAAATCATAGAATACATGACATTTTGTAAACCTTGTGACACGTTCATCAGATCCTAATTATGACATCGATTGAGTAAAATGTTTTCCCTGAACAAGCCGAGATTGACACTAAAGCACCGCATATGACTGATGTTGTAGCATTGTCAATGCTAGCGAACAAATTCAACGACGTTTAAATGCGTTTAGTTCTACGTGGCCAACCCTCTTCAACCTCCGATAAAATTTCAAGCGAGCAGTACGACAATGGCAAGTTTAAGCTCACGGGTCTGTACATCAGCAAAAACAACGATACAAATTTCAGTCAGTCTTCTCACTAATTAAATTTATCATTCCAATACACCCTTTCTCTTCTCCTTGACTTCATTCCTCCGAATTCGTCTGTGCTTTCCTGTCCTGCTTTTCGTGCTCAAGTTTTTCAATCACTGGAATAATTTCATCGAGAAGCAATGTCATGCCTTCTCCGTGCTCTGGTGATAATGGAATCGATTCGCTCATCCTCAAGTTTGTTGGCGACAAAATGAATCGGCGCCTTGGGATTATCTCGACGAAATCAGCGAGAGAAGGGTCCATGGGCGTGATACCCTATTAAAAGAAAACGAGGTCAGCCTCGTCTACTGCGCGTCTCGTCTGTTCGATCATTCCTTCCTCCAATGTCCCTGTGGGCGCATATTCCTTCCATTTTGTGTCCGCCACGTCCAATTCAAGTCCCGCAAAGTTAGAACGGGCATAGCGTTGGTCACGTGTTGTCCCGGGGACATTATACACAATGGTCGATCGAGTCTTAGTCAGACGTTATTGCAGATGACTTGGATTTTGTATTAAAAATCTACGGTACACGAATAGATCTGCTGTTTTATTTTGGCTCCGAATAGCGTGCTTGCAGGCATTAACTACTGATTTTATCAATAGGAAAATTGAATATGCTTTTAAACACAGATGTTTCGATTTTTTTACAAAATATGGGGCTAGCCTCGAGCGCACCAAACCAAAATCTGCACAGCATCCAATCCTGTGCACCCATTTGGGGTTTATTGGAAAATATTAGTGGTTCTCACGGTTCGAAGGTAGGTACTTTGTAGGTAAGCAAAACTAGCCTATCAGCGCGTATCTACGACTTTCCAACCGTGAGAACCTTTTGCATTCAGCAAAGTGCGCACAGACTCGATTTAAGCCAATGATGTAAAAGAAGCTCGTATTTTGTGTGGATCATGATTAATTATCTTCTATCTTTAACTAAGTCCGATTGGGTGCTTCCAAAGCAAAAATCAGCCAATCAAAAATACCTACAACTGCTCGTTTTTGCCTTCAGCGATTCTCGCTGAAGGCAAACGTGTGAAAAAAAGGGCTTTGTAGGCAAACCGAAGGTATGCTCTGATTGGTCAGTTTTGCCTACAAAGTACTAACCTTCCAGGGGTGTGCGGTATTGGTACCGGTAGTGGTTAGTACCGGTAGTACCACCGGTTGTACCACCGGTATTATACACTACCGATACCGATACCAGGAACTTCAATGTAGGTATGAAGAGTACCGTACCGATAACGCCCTGAGTAATCTTGGTATCTATCACTACCGAAGTCTGAAATTACGGTATTGAGTAGCGATAGTATTCACCGTCAGAGCCAATCTAGGTACTCGGTACTGATAGTATTTACCGTCCATACTAATCTCGGTATTACAGTAGTACCGACTAAATCGGTATCCAGAGACAATATTTTGTCTCGGTATTTCTAGTATTGACATTGCAACATACCAAAAAAAAGTCGTAGAGTTGATAATGATATTAATGTTTCTTACACTCCCCATCTATGTAGCCTGGTTAATGCATCGTTTAACATTCAAGCAAAAGATAAGGAGGTGGACAATTAACTGATGGTAATGATAAGTAAATAGTATCTCTATCTGCTTACTATCGAGTATGTCGAGCAAAGAAGTGTCAGCACCACCACCACTATCATACGTTTTATAAGCAATTATATATGGGGAGACATTTTCATGGACAAATATGACCAAACGTAAGCAAATTTCTGGAAAAAAAATATTAACGATATGACTAGACCCCAAAGAAGGAGTAGGAGAGAATTATGGTAGTAAGTTTTTATAATATAGCATTTTTTCGTGAATGAAAGCAGTCTTTTATGTTGGTGAGAAGAAGTTAAGAAAAATAAACAACAAGTTGTGGTAGCCTATGATAACTATCTACTAGGATATTAATGACTAAAGCGCAAATGCTCCCTCACCATCCGTCCGTCGTCTTACAACGGCAATAGTTTCCTATGGTGGCATGCAACCCTCTTTTGACATACTTTACTTGTGAGGATAAAATGTCTATCCAATTACCGGGTATTAAGTATATAAGTCAAGCCCGGTACAACTACCGGTACTAAATACCGGTATGCAGTCCAAATGTTGGTACAAGTACCGGTATGTGATACCGGCCAAATCCAATTCCGGTACTAATTTTGGTATACCAATACCGGCCATGTTAATTTCGGTAGTAAACCGTACCGACGTGTTAATTCTAGGTATCGGTAGGAAACTATAGTATCAGTATCAACAAATTTAGGTACCCAGTTCTCAATTTGCCGCCAAGCCCTCACCCAACAAGGATGGGGAGGGCCCGAACGGAACGACAGAGCGTCAGCATCCTACGGAGGAACGGCCTGGGCACGGGGCCAGGCGGGCCAGTAGGCCGCAGGTCCAGGAACCAAGGGATGCACAGTTACTTCACTCACCGAGGCGTGAGGAAGTAACTGTGCCTACGACTCTGGAAGAGGAAGCGGACGAAGCGGAGCCGCCACCAGGAGCGACCGCAGATTCAGAATCGGTTTTTCTTCGAAGCCATTCTGTAAGAGCCGGTCTTTTTATTCCTGATTATGAGATGGTGAGTTCAACAGGCGAACTGTTGGATAAACCAGAAATCAAAATCAGGTTAGGAACGTCACTATTGTTGACAACAGATTGTATCGGAGTACCGACGGGGTGTGAGGAAGTGCCTACGGGGCCATCACACCCTTGGTCAAAGATGTACTCACAAGGAAGGATGAGTGGAGGAATGAAAGAGCCTACGAGGCCACCAACATCCCTGACTCTTCATGGGACAACTTTGATGAATCACAAGGTTCATCACTTTGTTACTAAGGGCAACGAGCCGATTAGTGATATATGCATGCATGATTATTTCGATTTGTCATGGATGGATAGTTACGCGAAATATTGGCTCTTCAAGGAAATGGAAATCCAGTTGATAACATCAGATGGACATATTGCATCTCGTCAACCGACTGTCATTAGCGGTCGTATACGAGTAATGATGATGGAGAAATATCAAGTTAAAGCCTTCTATCGCAAGAAACAATTCCGAAGCCTATGGTTGGGTTTTTGCGGAATTATAGTGAGATGGTTGTGGCATTTGCGCAATCAATCAAGTTTCAATGGTTTAAGACATACGTCTGCAGAAACCAGTAAATTTTTATGGGCTCAAAGCAGAGCCCAACTATACACAGTTGCTTTATTGGAGCAACAACAACCTTTGACGAGGAAAGACGGAATGCGTCTACAATTGTGTATCCAGTGCGTTTTAAACCCCTTACCAGCACCGCGAACAGCGAGCAGATACTCGGCATCCGAGCAATTGTATTCCCAGGAAGATCCAGATCATCATTTAATTTCTAGGATAAGGTATTATATAGTAGCCAATAGTTAATAACTAAAATGGACTACTTTACACGAAATTTAGGTACCTGATTCGCTACTATAGTACCGGTGACAAAACGTGATACCGCACACCCCTGCTACCTTCGAACCGTTGGAACCACTATTGTACATGTACTTCCTCCGGTGCCAAATAATTGAAAGTTTCACACTGTAAATGATCTATTTCCACCAATAATAAGAATCCAAGGAATCGGATTGAATATAATAAAAGCCAGTTACATACGCTACAACCTGGTACCAACCGTTTTAAAATCAAACAGGAAGCAACAAAGTTATGGCCATGTGAATGAAGCAATCGCCTCTTCTCATTTCCGAATTCTCCCGCCACGAATTCAATTGACGTCGGATTGAGATTATTTTTGTGGATGACGAGTATGGATGATGAAGAACGACTTGCCCATGTTCACGAGCTGCGAGTACGTTTGGTTGATGCTGTTTTGCCGCGCAGCCGTTGCCCGAAGCCAACATCGTAGCAAAGCCTCTATCGGTCGCATTCAAATGCAGTTTACATCATCTAAGTTAACGGGTGTCGTTGGTGGTAACAACGTCTCTCCTACTTCTATAAGACGAATATTCTCTACATACAGGTCGCTCAAGCAAACTTCATATCCCGTAGGTCATGTTTCCTTGCAAGGCCAATGTAAATACCATGATTAATAATTTATTGTATTATTTTAGGGCGCTGATAGCTGGACCACACCCTTTTGATAGATGGACCACACCCCCATATCTGACCAATCAGCGCCCTTTAAATAATTAGTAATATCTTCTAATCACACTTTTTGCACTGACATAGGTAATCATCTCAAAGAGCAAAAAAGACTGTACGATGACGTACACCAGTACATGCGGAAGAAGCGCTGGATTCAACCACTCAAAAGCCCTCGTCGCTGAACGTCGACAATTTTTGGGGACAATATTTTTTTCTCGGCAAGACGAACTACGCGCTGCACACAACGGAGACAATTGTTGTGTGCATGCGACTTGACTTGCTGTCTTTGACAATCGGGAATAAACCTTCATTGACCGGCTTACGTGGCCGAATCCCCGCAGTCATACATTTCTCAACTGCTGATGAATAAAAGCTAGTCAAGTTGACATATTGCCGCCTAGGAAACGTAACGCGCCCTTTTTTTAGGTACTGCCATTCGCTTCTACGCATCTTTTAGTAGGGAAACGCATTAAATGAAAGTTGTGTACGTGCATCTGTTGCCACAGCAACAAAATCATTACTGATTTCGATCCCTACAAGGAGGCGGCTGCGCTAGCTCAAATCACTTTTTTTAATGAGTCGGGCCATTTTTTCTTCGATATCGCTGCCCTCATTATGGTGGTGAATATTGCGCCCAATCCCACTTACGCATTCCTGGCTTATCACCAAACACGAAACAGGTCCGAAATGATCGAACAAACTGCCGCGCAACTAGACTTTCTGAATCGTTTCTCGGAAGAAGCTCGCATAGCCAGCGCACAATATGTTAGTGGCCCTCCGTGGCCGCATAGTTTACAGCACATGGTGTGCATCCTTGCGAGCGATTCTCGTGCAACCACTGCAGTACATGTAAATGTCGATTTGCGCTGCCAAATCCATGGCGCGAGTTGTGGTCCCTTCTGAGCGGTGACGATTCAACCATGGACGCTGCTAGCAGCGAAATCCATGGCCTTGGCGGTGCAGCCCTCGCTTCGATTTTTTGTAACCCTTGCAAAAGATGGCCGTTCTTGACCGCGTCATCTATGGCGCGCGTCGAGCAGCCATTCAACTGTTTCGTGCTGTGCAACCACACGAGAATGTTGAGGTGGCCGTGCAGGCCGCGAAATCCATAGTTGCTAGCCTCCTGAGGCGTTGTGGGAGACTTCAACGCCAACTGTTGCACAAGATCTTTCATGCCAGAAGCCGCCGCACGTTCTTGCGTCCACCCGATCGAGTAATCTGAGCTACTGTTCGATAGTCTCTCTCACATGCAACGAGTCGCACAAGCTGTCGTGGTTGGAGCACACGAGCCTCGCAGCCGTCAGTGCCATCTAACATAAGTCGCGTCTCTAAGTCTGAGGCGAGTATGTGGTCGGTGGTGATGAGACGCTCGAAGACGAAACAGGTTATGAGGTAGACGATTCACTCAAGCAAAAATCATGACGTCACGAAAGTAGCCACGTACTTGGCAGAAAAGTCAGAAAGTGGTGGTCAGCACATGTTTCCTGAGTATATTTACAATAAAGACAAACCCACCCCTACTGGGTGCACAGGACTGGATGCTGTGCAGATTCTGGTTTGGTGCGCTCTAGGCTAGCCCTAAAATATGGGGTTTGTTTGTAGTTGCCGTGAATTACAACCATTTCTCGACTCTGGAAGGGTTCTATGCTCGATGATTGCTTCGCGGCGTAGGTTAACTCTTCCGAACTCTTGCAATCTTTGTCCGCATCATTTCGCTTCCAATAGCCATGAGAGCAAACGTTTCCTCGCTCTCCCTCTGTCCATAGCGTTCCCGCAACCATGCCATCTTCACCAAACCCCTATTAGGGCGTACATTCAAGCTTTTCAAAGCGTTCTTCTTTCGTTCTAAATAGTCCAATTTATAACCTGCTGCAATAAATTCTTCATCGGCGATATTCCAGGAGTAATGTTCGGCAGGTAACTGCTTGAAATATTCGTATCCAACAGCCATCTTGATGAGATCTCCATCAGGAACTCCCACAAAATTGCGGTGCTCTCGTATCTTTGCCAAGCTGAGTTGAAAATTCTTCATGTTGATATTGAATTTCTTGCTTAACGATACGGCAAGTGCCGGGATACCGCCTCGTACAAACCCAGTTGCAGTGCGAGGTACTTGAATGCTTCCTGACGGCAAATGTGGATTAGTATATACCGGTAATCTTGCCCTTTCATCATCTGAAACGTGCGTAATCTCATCACTAATCCGAAGGTTTTGTTTGTCGTTGCTGTCCACTTGATCCACATTTGGAGCAACAGCGTTAGACGACTGGATTGCAGCGCGAATTGATGTAGCACTTAAGAATGCTGAAACATACATGGCGATTGATACGAAGAGACGGCGCTTGTTCATGATACGAAGAGACGGCGCTTGTTCATGATACGTGCGAGGAATTGCTTGGTGAGTGCAAGAAAAATTATGAAGTAGCGTTAGATAAAAAAAATGGGAAACACTAAGGGCACCGCATAAAATTGATTTGGGCACCATATTCGGATTTAGCCGAGAATATAGTGTAAATATAAATGAAAAAGATGGACGCAATTATCTTCTTTAATACTTGTGCCAAAACTTATAGGAACGTTACCACTATAATAGTACTTGTACTTATCTACTCATTCGATACCATCGTACAAGAATGTGTGTAATCATTTGTTTCAGAAGAACACTTTAATTGGAAGAATAAATATGCTATAAATAGAGTAGGGATAGATAATCTACTATAACTTGTTTTTCTCTAAAAAGCTCTCAATGATCCTTGTTTAGCATAATTAATTCCTATTTGCTGAAGCAGGCATAACCACCGAAATCAATCTACTTTTTTGCCCGTTTCTAATTCTTGTTTAGCATATCTGCTATATTATCTGACATTTCATCTTAATATACCTAATCTATTCTTTTATATTTCCAACTAGCTTTATTAACACCTGAAAGCATTCCGTGCGCAGCAAGCTTTCTGAGCATATTGCGATTTTTCAGGTGCAACATCTAGGACGCCCTGTTAATTCACATCTCTGTTTTGCGCAGAATTTCTTGCCAGTTTTGTCAACTATGAGTATATTCAACTGCAAAACTCGCCTGATGCAGATTGCAGTATTGATAGCTTAAAAAAGGGAGGGACAGCATGAAAAAGATCAAATTCCAGTACTAGATAAACTAAGATTGACTGGTATGAAAACACATTTGCTAGAGATAGTTGGTTTTATTGTTAAACGTTTTTTAGCCTGCAACAACCAGAGAAATTGATAATTTGCTGCGAAAGTTAAAACCTTCTTCGACTTATTGTCAGCTTGACTATTTCTCGTCATGCAATTTAAGTAATTTTAACACGAACAGCATTTGTTTTGCTACATCGATGATCGAAGCAAACTATAAAACGGTGTCTACAGTACGAAGTCCTAACTGGTCTGTGGTGTGGGAACAAAGTACCACAGCGGATGACAGCGTTAATTGGTCGTATGCAACCATGATAGCATTACAGTAGTGGATTTTCGGTAACTAAGTTTATAATATTTTTTAATAGACTCGCGTCCTCGTTTCTTTCAAACGCACATGTTGTCATTATACGTCAAAACTCTTTAGTACAAGGTCTTGCGATAGAGTCAGTATGTCGTGAAATAAATTCGATATAATTCGACTAAGTCCGAATATGGTGCCCAAATCAATTTTATGCGGTGCCCTTAGTGTTTCCCTTTTTTTAATGAAATCTTATTAGGTAGCGCCTCAACATCTACTGAGGTCTACATTCTGCTTTGATGACTTACTAATTGTAGTCATCTTGCTGCAATTTATTATTTATCAGGTATTCACATAATTTTGCACGAGAACAACAAGCGTTCTCCAGAAAAGTGTTGTCTGGAAGGACTTTTAAGTTTAAGTCACGCAAAAAAGTACATGGCTGTCATAGTCGATGTCAAACAAATTATCTAGAAGCCTCTGTGATATATCATCTTGCTAGTATTGCTAGCAGTTTTTTTTAAAGAAAACAACAGTAATAATGTCACTTGTCGCTTATCCTGTTGTCCCCATGTCACGAGATATCCGTGCTCATTTCAATCGTCGCTAGCATCTTCCTCTGTGCTTGACTCGGTACTATTCGAAGAGCAGTGTTTTCCTTTATTGCTAGCTTTCCCCTTCAGTCTGAGTTCCTCTCTATTTGGCGACTTGTACGTCGTCCACTTCAAGCTACAACATGAAACTACTTAAAATTCGACTCACGCGGCAGTAGACGCCAATACGCAACAATATCTGCCAAAATCTTGCTGTCCGCTGCTGTCTCCTCGATTCAATTTTTTGTCGTTCTTGTAGGTACAGTACGAGTACTACGTTTTATAACGCCGTTTTTGTCAATAATAAGGTTATGAACCACTCTGGGAATGTGGTGTTCATGCTGACCCCGATAGTGGTGCCAGCAAGTGTCATTGGCTAAAGATCAAAATTGTCTCGTAATCGATCAGCGGGTGGCTACGCATCAGCTGGTGACGCTTCCCTACATTATGTTAAAAAGTAGCAATGGAACCTTCAAAAATTGTGGCCTTAGGCAGCGGTACTGCCTCGCGTGACGATTGTTGCACCTGAATTAAGACACATGAGCATGTTGCAGCTAGTCGTAACATGAAGCGCACAGACATAGCTGATGCGGACGTAACACAAAGAGTGATCATTGACAAAAAACACCAACCAAAAATAAAAAGCCACGTTTAAAAAGGCTTTATTTATTGCAAATGCTATCCAAGGTTAAACCATGTTTTTCCCCCAACCCGTCGTTACCGTACTTTGTGATTACGTAATAGTGGTCGCTCCCTTCTGGTCGCTCCATAGCAACTCCCGCTCCTTAGCAACTCCCGGGAGAAACGACACCGTACCATACTATAAAAAATCCGACATTCCGACAAGCTTCCGACACCGTACTTAGGATAGGACTCACGGTACGATGAACAATTTCTTTAAGAAAAGGCAAAATAAGTTGCAGCCATGGCGTGAGCGTCTCAGCGTTAATCCGCACCATCTCCCGCCCCCATCTAACCAATACTAAAGGTATGGGTTTATCGTATTCTGTTCTCTCCTTTTTGTCATCGTTTGATACGCGATTATTGAATGCAGTGCAGCACGGGTTTGAGCTGCAGTATGCTTACCATGTCAATATTTTGGGTATGTGAGAGCT
>MIQA02007442.1:0-21978 GCA_001887855.2 Sclerospora graminicola | reverse complement strand
AAATAAGTCGACGTTAGTTAATAATTGAATCGATTTGGATCGACCTCTCTAATCAGTTTCTGCCATTCATTCATACCTTCCTTCCCTCCTCATCACCTTTCCGAAATGCTTACACGTACGTCCATTCCTTTGCGTCGCGCGGCTTCTACCGCTGCCACTGCTGCTCGTAATGTCAGTACTATTCAATCCATTCATGCGCGTGAGATCATCGATAGCCGTGGCAATCCCACGGTAGAAGTAGATCTAACGCTGTCCGGAAGTTCCGAGATCTTTCGGGCGTCGGTGCCTTCAGGGGCATCTACGGGCATCCACGAGGCCGTTGAATTACGTGACGGTGGAAAACGTTACGCTGGTAAAGGCGTGCAGCAAGCTGTTGATAATGTAAAGACCGTACTGGCTCCAAAGCTTGTGGGCGCCGATCCAACGAAACAGCGTGAGATCGACGATTTGATGCGCCAACTTGATGGCACGGACAACAAAAGCAAGTTAGGTGCCAATGCCATCCTGGGCGTGTCTCTTGCGGTTGCCAAAGCCGGTGCGGCGGCGAAGAACGTTCCCTTTATCAACACTTTGCCGATTTGATTGGGAATCCAAACTTGGTGCTGCCAGTCCCGAGCTTTAACGTGATCAACGGTGGCTCCCATGCGGGCAATAAACTGGCGTTTCAAGAGTTTATGTTGTTGCCAACAGGGGCCGAAAGTTTCTCGGAAGCAATGGCCATGGGGTGTGAAGTGTATCATGAACTTAAGAGCGTGATTAAGAAGAAATATGGTCAAGACGCGACGAATGTCGGGGATGAAGGAGGTTTTGCCCCAAACATTCAGAGTAACCGCGAAGGCGTGGAACTATTGATGACGGCCATTAACCGTGCTGGCTATGATGGCAAGATAGGGATTGGGATGGACGTTGCGTCATCCGAGTTTTTGACGAAGGACAATAAATACGATTTGGACTTTAAATCGGACCATTCGACGGAATTACTCACGGGTGAGGAATTGGGACAACTTTATCGGGACTTGGCCAAGGAATTCCCGATCGTCAGCATCGAAGACCCTTTCGACCAAGATGATTGGGTACATTATTCAGCGTTCACGAATGCGATTGGTGAAAAAGTCCAAGTCGTAGGCGACGATTTATTGTGTACCAATCCGAAACGCATTGCCACGGCGTTAGAGAAGAAAGCATGCAACGCGCTCCTTCTTAAGGTTAATCAGATTGGTAGTGTGACGGAGAGTGTGGACGCTGTGGCACTCGCCCAAAAGAATGGCTGGGGCGTCATGACGTCGCACCGTAGCGGAGAGACTGAGGATTCGTATATTGCCGACTTGGCGGTAGGTCTCGCCACGGGCCAGATCAAGACGGGGGCTCCTTGTCGATCGGAGCGTCTGGCAAAGTACAACCAGCTCCTGCGTATCGAAGAAGCGCTTGGCAGCAAGGCAAAGTACGCCGGGAAAGACTTTCGCAATCCCTCTAACCTGTAAAAAAAAGACATCGAGGACCCAACGGTTGATTATTCGATGGAAAAAAGGCAACGTAGTTAAAGAGACCTGTTCATAGATACAGGGGACAATAACATAGAAGGTCGGGGACTTAGTCATGTTACTCCTCTTATTGCCTAACGTTACTTAATTAGGTGGACACTTGGATGATAGACAGTGTACTAGATAGGCTTTCGGATTCAGATTTCGGTATTATCAGATTGGCACCGATCGTGTGCGACAATGATAGCAACTTGTCTGTAAGTACGTGCGTTCACTTTGGTGTAGTTAAGTGATAACTTAGCAGTAGCACCCCCCCGATCCCGTGGCTTGAAATGTTGTATAATGTAAAGTATTTAACCGGATAGATACATGTACCACCTACCTTGTCGTGTGCATAATTTCCCACTCGCTGCTTTGTTGACGCCAAAATGCATCCATTTGGCACCGAAACGAAGTTGTACCTTCTTCGCCTAGGTTTTGCAACTATCAGTAGACGGACCATTTGTCACATACCTACCTAATGACAACGAGAGAAAATCCAGCGACGGCAGGGATCAAAAGATTCAGGGCAAAGGCAGCAGTGGGCTTCATGAAAGGATTGTCTGCTGTCGAAGCCGTTTATTGTCAACTGCAGACGTGGAGAGAGCCCAATAGCATGCCATTCGTGGAAACTTGTCTAATATCAAGATGACTCCATAAACTGTTTTTGTTGCGAAACGTTGACTCGCAAATCGAATCGTATGATCGTTCTTGAACAAAGTTACACTTGTCATTTGTCACTAAGCGAGACTACCGGTACATATCCATGTATCAGTCCTGTTGCCTGACAAGCTAACGAGCGGGAAAGAGGTACGCCAGTGATCGACACGTTAGAGTTTAAGAACTTTTCAGCTTTAGTTGATATATGAGCGTTTTAGTCAAACATTGCAGAACTGAACCTGGGTAAGGACGGCCGCAGATGGCATATCATCCTTACACATGAATAAGTACTAAAAAGTGCACGTTTCAAGTAATTTTTTTCTGAGCAATTCGCTTTATTCGCTTCTCTGCCGTCGTCCAATTTAAGCTCCTCGTCTGTTCTCGCATCTTCTAGGGCTTTTTTCAACACGCAATATGGCTTTTCCAGGAAAAATCCAACTTTTGGGATACTCAGATCAAGTATAACGAGCAGTTGGTTGAATTACATGAGTTCAGAACAGTCGTTTGTGACGTCTAAAGTTTTTTTACCTCAATGGGTTTTCATCAGTTCTCAGTTGCCATCGGTACAGGGACATTCCCCGTGGCGTTCTGGACGCAGTAGATCCCGAAATTTGGTTCAAAATCCCGCCTATCACATGATTCACGTGGCACAAGCACCGATGCCGAGTCGACCACTTCCGAGTTTCCCATTCTCGGGGATAATACGTCCCCTGTCACAACTGAAGGCCATCCAAGCATGCGCGGCAGCCAACGCTTTAGTTTCGGTAGCATTAAGCGCCAATTGTTGCACTCTCCACTATCCCAAACACAATCCTCCTCCGCGTCAATGGCAGGGTCGAATTCCCTCACGGATCGCCTCACTATGATGAATATTCCGACACAAGACCTAAAAGGCGCCGTTTTCTATGGATGGCTTTGGAAACGTGGCCAGTCGTTTAAAACGTGGAAAAAGCGCTTTTTCTTACTTAATGGTAATTCCCTCACGTACTATACACAGTGTTGCGTCATCGCGTCGGACGTTTTAGGTGGAGGCACCCATTGTCTTGATCTACCAGTAAGGGGAGGAGTACGAGTTGCAAAAGCCGAGTCGTCCGATTTAACGTCCTTTGGCATTAAGATCACCAGCTCCGGTGGACGCGAACTATATGTACAAGCAGGAGACCAAGAATCGCGGGCACAGTGGCTAAAAGTACTTAACAAGGCATCCCAAACACGAGGAGAATTCATGGGACAAGTCCCGATTGACCAATCCTCGCAACGATCATACCAAGCGGAAGACAAATCGTTTATGCAAACAGCTTTAAGCGTACTTAGTAGTGAAGATGATGACGATGCTCAGGACTGCGACATGCAAGGGTACTTGTACGTTCGTGTCGGGCTTTTGCTTGGTTGGAAAAAGCGCTTTTTTACATTAACAAATGGACTTCTCTCCATGCGACGAAGTCGGACCTCGGACCCGCAACAGGGAAGCAAACCATTGGAAGTGCTATCCGCTGTGCCATGGAACGGTCACGCTAATGGTATTCGTATCCGTTTAGAGAAACACAAGGAGATGCTGGTTTACACCGAGCACGACGGTGATGCGTCCATGTGGCTGTCCGCATTGAAGAGCCATTGAACAAAGTTGAAGGAGAGGCAAATCGGCCTACTTACTACCTTGCCGACGACAGACAGCCGACAGACTCACACACTTTAACCAGTTGCTGGTAGTAGCTACCATTAGGATAGGAGCGACATGCATACCCTCGCTCACTCTTATTCAGCTAAATTATTAGAAACAGTCCGGATAATTATTATCAAATACACCGCATTGGCGTTTTACAAGTACTCCGACGAGGCATGAAGACCTATAATCTACCTAATTATTTCGTGGATGAAGAAAGTGGATAATCAAATGGACTTGAAGTCCAAAGTCTACGAATTGTGTCAATTCTTACCCCGAGTATGGCCAATTCACAAAGCCTCTGATAGGCTCAAACCCGCAGTTTGGTGCGGTTGAAAAAAAATAAATCTAATTGCATCCAGTTGTTCCAAACACAACGTACATGTGTGAAGGTATGTCTTTCAAAATTTCACAAAGTACAACATAATGATAGGTTTAGGTTGGGATTTTTCGGAATTTTAAAACTAACGTTACAACAGCGCGCTCAATATTAATGTGGGCTACACATTATTGATTTCGGACCGCCCGCCCCTATATGTCTCGTTCCGCACTAACTCGGCATGCGCTACAGAAGTCTCTGCGTGGACAGACAACACAAGATCAGCCGCCAGAAGAGACACAGCGTCATGTCAAGCAGGATGAATTGCCCATGTACGTGCCGCTATTGCCTTGTATATCGTGTACAAGGTCCATCTTTTCATTCCACTAATATTATTGGGTTATTCAGTTACGGCAACGACACGACGTATAACCTGAACACACTCCTTCACCAGAATATCCTCCAATCAGCTTACTTTCATGAACTTTACAAACTCCGAACGTATCATGAAGTGGTAGATGAAATCTATTACCGCGTCGACCATGCCGGTATGCGACATGTCAATCTCTCTATTAAGTGTTCGTCTAAGGTGCTTATGTTGCTCCAATGTACAGAGCCCTGGTCGCCTGGCACCGCACGGACTCCATCCAGTTGTTTCTGTTTATTGCACAAGTTTTTCCTCATGCGTCTCACGGTGAAACAAATGCAAGGATTACTACGTCATACGGTTCGAAAAAATAAACTTTTTTTTTCTGCGGATATAAAAAGTTTTTTTTTCTCTTTAACTGAACAGAATCGTTGTATGCCAGGATTCGCCCTATATTCGCGTGATTGGCTTTCTCTACCTTCGTTATACTTGTAATCCAGAGAAACTCTGGACGTGGTTTGAACCGTATCTCGAAGATTCAGAAGAATTCAATGCCGCGGCCACTCCAAGCTGTGAAAACGTGAGTCGACCTTTGTGTCTATGTGTGTCTATCTTCGGGTGGTAAGAAAAACTGCTGCTGCTACATTACTACTGCAGCAAGCAGTTAGCTATATATTGCTAAGTCTAGATTGTATTGTTTATAGAACCATTGGAGACTGGCTCGTTCGTCTATTGGAGGAAAATAACTATTTTGGCACGATTTTACCGCGAATCCCGAAAAAGATTGAGGATGGCATTAAAGTCAAGGTGAGTTTCCGGAGAAAGAGACGGATTAAAGCTTTAGGTGGCGGGTGGATGCCTTGTTGGTCCAGTGGAGGTTGCGTTGAGACATTTCATGAGGAATGAAGGATAACCTATTGACAATATTATTGCATTGTGCGGTTTGTATACTAGCTGTTATTGTTTTCGCGTAAAAAGGAGCGTGCAAAAGCAAACCTGGCGATTGTTGATCGCCTCAAACCTGGTACAAAAGTTCGTGCGATGTACGCTGATGAAGAGAATGAACCTGCGGTAAGTGACCATTTTTTTTAATGGTGCAAAAAGGGATTCAATTCTCTAACTTTGAACTTGGTGCTAGATGTATGACGCAGTGATCGATTCAGTGGATAAAGACAATCACTTTTGGGTTCGAGTTTACGAAGAAATGATTACGTAACTTTTGGCCCTAACTAAACTCACTATTTATTGTATCTTTAGGTGACATTTCCAGCATATGGCAATACGGAAAAGGTTAGTCTCGGTGACATTGAGTTTGAAAAGGCCAAAGAGCGTCGGAAGCGCTCGTCATCTCGTTCGATTCATCGTTCTCGCTCGCGTTCTCAAAAGCGTAACCCTCATGATCGAGTAACCCGGCGAGATCGAAGCCGTAGTCGAGGAAACAGCGATCGACGCAGTCATCGCGATCGCTCAAGGTCTCGCACTCGTCATCGATCCAGGAAAAGGTCGCGCTCTGTTTCAAGAGATCGTTATCGTCGTCGCAGTCGCAGTCGTAGTCGCAGTTACTCGGGAGGCAAGTCGGGGTACGTTACCTATGTGGTTATTGTGTACCCGTTGTACCCTAACGTTTCTTATGTGTAATATCATTCGGTTCTTGTTAGTGATATTACTGGAGATTTGCTACAACAAGTGCGAGAGCGAGAGCGACGCAAAGCGGAAGCGGTTGGACGAGATTATGCCTCACTCCAGCGAGTTATAAGGGTTCGTTATCCCTTAAACTGGATCGTTGGACGACGAGGAAACGTTCTCGCAGTCCTGCGAAACGAGAGGAAGTGGTGGTCGTGCAACCAGGAATGTCTAAAGCGAGAGGGCAGGTAAGCCACTCACCGTCTCCTGAGAAAGACACTGGCGAGACGGAGGAGCGACTGAAAAAACTTCGAGAATTGTATGGTGATGCATCAGCCAAACCTAAAGATGGATAGCGATGACATTCTCTAACGCATTTAGGTAAACCATACAGAAAAAAGAAATGGAAACGTTTGTAAATAAATCCAACAATTGTGCAACGCTTAGGAAGTATTTAGGTAGTAGCTTAGAGAGGACCCTAATGGCATAAACAACTTGACCGTAATACTCCTCCCATTCCACAATAATTAAGTTGCTGTATTCCTTCCATTGCACATAAAAAACTAATAGCGGATCTTACTTAAGCTACGATTTCCTTTGTCGCTCGCTATTCTTTTCGACGCTTCTGTTCAAACATGAGGATTTCCATCACCCTCACACTGGGTCGACCGACCCGTCTCACTTAGGTACTTTGTCGTCATCCTAAACGTAACTGTCTTATAACTCCA
This sequence comes from Sclerospora graminicola, assembly GCA_001887855.2. Lineage (NCBI taxonomy): Eukaryota > Oomycota > Peronosporomycetes > Peronosporales > Peronosporaceae > Sclerospora > Sclerospora graminicola. The sequence continues at coordinate 15,098 of MIQA02007442.1, read as the reverse complement.
CACTTTGCATGTGTCGAAAGTCCTGGTCGTACTGCGGATTATGTCCCCCAGTAGACTGTTCCAAAATTTTGCGTTCATTTTGTTTCAGTTGCAACCCCGTCGTGTACGACTGTGAGAGCAAATCCGCAAGTTTGTCGTGCAAGTGGCCCGTTTGTGAACTCGCCAATTTTGTCCGCTCTTGATTCCGCGTCCATAAATCTTCGAGCAATGCACTCACTTGTTCGGACAAATCTTTTAAAATTGAACGCTGCCGTGCGGGCACGGTCGTACGAGGTTGGGCATCGGCTACAATTAATGCACCCAACACAATGCCATCACTTGCACGAAAGGGGACCCCCATAATAAAGCGTAAATGTGGTGCCTCGGTAACAAATAAATTGGACGACAAGATTTCGTCCGCTTGTGCGTCCAAAACCATCACCACTTCACCTTCCTCATTCTCCTCTTCGTCCATTTTTTCATCGTACGATTTTGTTTTTGTCCGAGCGGAAAAGCGTCGCATGATCTCGGCCGTTAGAGAATGAGCAATGGGGACGTCATTTAACTCGCGCGTGAGTCCAAAACTCGACTTGATAAATTCTCGTCGTGCGTCCACAAAACTAATGGTCGCAAACGAACAATTCGCGCGTTGCGCTGCTTGTTTCGCCACGAGATCATAGATATTTTCCTTTCCAGAATCCATAATGCCATATTCCATCAATCGAGTCGCTCGTTCCTTATCAACTGCCGTCATGCCCCGTAAAACCATCTCGGTATCAATCTCTTCCAGCACTTCGTCCTCAAACTCTTCTTCATCTTCATCTTCTTCCTCTTCTTCTTCCAGCTCGTCCAGTCCTTGATACGTCTGGAGATTTAAATCCTGCAATTGGAAATCAATTCCAACATTCGAATCATGAAATTCCATTCCATCGTCTTCGTCTCCATCGTCCAATTCCCGCAGATTCAAGTCACAAATATCCTCTTCTTCCTCCTCTTGTTCTTCTCCTTCTTCTTCTCCTTCTTCTCTTTCTTCTCCTTCTTCTCCTTCTTCTTCTTCTTCTCCAATCCCATCCAATTCTCGATCCGAATCGCCATCTGCTTCCGAGTCATGAAAATCAAACGCGTCCAGATCCGTCGAAGGCCGATTTAAGTGGCCACCAAGTGCTGGGATCCCTCCTTTAATCGATAAATCAAACTCAGAATCGTGGAAATCCATCATGGAAACCTCGGAAAAACGTTTATAAAACTGCTCGTTTTGCATCACGTCACTACTGGGCGACGAAGGCGACGACGAACAGGCTGACGCCACGTCAATGGCCTCGAGATGGTCCATTTCGTCGCTTTTTTCCACTTGCTCGTCGTCCACTTGCTCGTCGTCCACTTGCTGGTCGTCCACTTCTTTTCCATCATCGTCCAATCCTTCACTCTCACTTAAGTGACTCCCTCGTGAACTCCTCATGGTTGTTGCACTACTCACGGTACTTGGTTTGTAGAAACTCCCGCCAAAGCTACTGCTACTGATGCTCAACGTTTTCGAGCTCCCACTTTTTCCGTACGCACCCAATCCGTGCGTACTACTGAAACTGCTTAAGCTCCCCGACACATTTGATAATGTACGATCACTTGCGGTCAACGTGTGTGAGGACAATAAACTCCGTGAATCATATAAATCCGAACTATCGCCACTACTGGAATTCGTTGACGGTTCACGAATCGATTCGTCATCGTCTTCGGGACTTTTAGGTGGATTGCCACTCCCTAACCGACGCCGGAGATCCTTGGCCGACGATTGTTTAGGGGGAGCCGCGGCCCCTTGGACGTGCAACTTTTTACTCGTGCGTTCAGTTTCTTCCGTCACTTGTTGACACGTCGTACAAATTCGAAATGGGCACTTGCCAGCTTTACCCAATTTGATTTGATGCACTTCCGAGCATTTCGAACATGCGACATCCCCACAGAGACGACAATGATGTTTACGTCGTGACATGGAGAATCTATGATGACAGACACAGCACGTTTTGCGTGATTTGACCCATTTTTCCGACGTTAGATAGGGCGATTCACGTAACCGCATGACTAAGAGCGCTGTATCTAACTGCTGGAACGCGGTTAGGTACGCCAACATGTTTTGGCGACGAGTGGCGGTTACGCCATTCGCATCGTAACAGCTGAATTTGATCAAGACTTCGAGCATCTTGGATCCCGATAGAGACGACGCTATAGGGTACACGACGATGCCAGAAAATTGGATTAACGCACGACTCGTTAGGGCAAAATTCGCACCGGATGAAGACTTGGTCGATTTTGTCGTTGAGTTTGGGGTTACGATAGGTTTACAATAACGCGTAACAGCGGGATCTTCGATCGAATGGTGCGATATTATCCCAACCCGTTGGTCGTCAAAATCCTGTTCGTGACTATTTGCCATGGGTCCACGTAGCTGTGCGCGACGAACTGTCGCATATTCCGCTAAACACAGCGTTAGACCTTGTTCCTGGGCATTCTCGTCCCCTTTCTTCCCTTTGCCCGTATACAACCGAGCCGCTTGACGTTCTCGATGCCGATTTTTGCCGCCAAATTTAAGCGAAGTGGAAGCGGCTGAGTTATTTTTCGATGATTTGTCCGTCTTAGTCCGCAGCGTACGCCCTTTAATGGACAAATACTTGATTGCGAATTGTTCTGTCTCTAAATCACTTGAAGAATGTATACTCGAACTTCGTGAGGACGAAGACGTGCGTTCGTCTTTTCCACTTGATAAACAACTCCCAAAACTCGTAAACACATCCGCCATTTGTATGCGATCTTCGAATAACGTTGCTTGGACATTTTGGTAAATTTCGCGTTTAGAGGAAGCAGTAAAGCGCATAAAATCGTCCAATGAAGCACGAACGCGTGTAGTGGCTAACATGGTATGCATTTTATGGCCTAATTGACTCGTATCCGGTGGTACCATACTCGAAACCCGTTCCATCGAGTCAGCCCGTAACTCGTACACATTAAGCGGACCACGAGTTGTCACATATTGCCACTTATCAGCGTCCGCTACAGCGTCCACCAATAAAGCCGCCGCATTTGCTCGTGCATCGACCAATAGGGCTTCTTGTTGCTGTTCACTAAAATGGAGATACGCTTCCGGGGCGGGATTATCGGGATTTGGGAGGTCCTGTGACGTGTGAGATTCACTATTTGAAGGCTCCGACGTAGTCGTGGACGATACCTTGTGCTGTCGTGGACGGTATAACGATCCGTAAACCATCTAGTGGAGGAGTGGATCCACTAAGTGGGGGGTAGTGCGTAAGTACCTAAAATACTTTCCTTGGTCTCTGGAAAGTGAAAGTGCAAAAAGCCTCTTGTTTGTTCCTATCGGGCAAGAAGTCGCGAGTCGGAAACTGAGCGCCAGCGCAGCCCCAGAGGGAAGGGGCTGGAGAGCGACAAGTCACTTGACTTGAGTATACGGGAAAGTTGGCCCGTTGTTGCACACGACCCGAAACGGGCAAAAGATGTGAAAGACCCATTTTCGAAAAACACAAAATGGGACCTTCACCCAAACTCTAGGAAACGTTATCACCAAGAAAAAGAAAACGCCTAGAGAGCGTTAGAGAAAATAGAGGCTATCTGAACACTGCTTATGCGGTTTTGGTGCGATCATTTCTGAACGATACCAGTTTCCGGCTGTACCGTACGGAGAAACAATGTAACGGAATGTAGTCGTTCTGCGAATTTCTGTGCAGTAAAAAAAAGAACCTGATTAGCAGCAGAAATGGGTAATTAGATGAAATGTAAGTCGTACTTTTGGACATAGGTTGTGTGTCCTGTAGACGGTGCTTTTTTACAATGCCACAGCAATTTCGAAGCGACTTGTGCTGCGTTGTTTGGTCCTGACCTTTTCAAGTGAGGGTTTAAGACAAAACACACTTGTGCTCTCTTGGCTAAATCGTGAGCTCGTTGTTTGTAAGCTCGCAAGCCTCACAGAGCGCATGTTTCGCTCTTTTTATTCGGATAGATAGCCTTGCGAGACGCGACAACTGTATGTGAACAGTACACCTTCTCCTAGCGAAAAGACTTGAAGGAAATAGAGACCTCCACTCACTGATCAGTTATAGAGACTTTTATGTGAAAACTTAAAAAGAAACCGACAGTTTAAGCTACAATAATGCTACTAGGTCTACTGTTTGATACTTTCTCCTACTTTTAGAGACACGCAGACCCACACGAAATCTCTAACTATGACGCGAATAAGGAATTCTGTCCAGGGGTGGACCACTCACGTTTGCGAACGTTGAATATTTAGATACAGACGACGCGGAGGTAACGAAGAAAATATGCTACGGTACCGACATGAGCTAAAAAGTGGCACAAAAAAATGGTCTTCCACCCTGGAGAGATACCAGGTAGTCAGAAGTTTGGTGTGTCTCGCCTTGCTATGCAACTTCCAGTCTGTCCAGATCATATGTATTGAAGTACTAAGTTGGTTGTAACGTTAGCACGCTTTGCTACAGTTACGCTTCCCATAGAGCCACAAGTTTCCAAAGGCGTCCGTTATTCTTATCTCTCTCGTCTTACGGGCCGCATTCAAGTTAGGTAAAGTGACCAGATAGGTATACATACGACCGAGTGACAAAGAGCTCTAGAGTCTTTAACTGACATGCAACAAATCCGTCGTAAGTTACGGGATAGTACTCCACGCCACAAGCTTTGATCACTGAAATAAGTTTCTCGCAGCATCGAAAAGTCAAGACAATCGGTTCAAGCGTCTTTTTTTTCATCTTGTTCGTATACAGTCTGATGAAACTCCTTCGCTTATCCAGTGCTTCATTTAAAGCTAAAGTCACTATTTAAAACAAGATGAAGGTTGGCCTTGTCCTTGGCTTAGACGGTTTCGGTAAGACGTTGCTACTGCGACAACTCACCGCTCAACTGATGCGTAAACAGAAAAGTGTGTGCAGTCGCCTTAAGGCACTTGGTCCAACTCTGGGTTTCACTGGCAACAAGTTAGACCAAAGTTCCGAATACAACACGATAGAGGGAGAGACTCATCTCAGTGTGAATAGTCACACGCAACCAAGTGTAGGGGTGGAACATTGGAAATTCTCGTTAGAGAATGGCAAAACGTGTCTCTTACGCGAAGTGGGGGGCCAGTTGTTGCCCATGTGGTCGTGCTACTTTGACTCGTGTCACTTTTGGCTCTTTCTAGTCGATGCAAGTAACGGGACACACTTAGCGGCAGCGGCAATCGAATTTTTTGCCCTCCTTAATGTGGACGAAATGCGTCAGAAACCTAAACTGCTAGTAATTAACCACATTGACGCCGAGTTTGTGGTGGACGACACGATGATCCAAACGTACTTTTGTTTGGATCGACTGTTTCTCGAGCCAGATAATGGACCGACCCAAATCGTCAAGATCAGTGCCCAAACGGGAGAAAACGTCGACCAAATTCTCAAATGGCTCGGTCAGACTACCACGAGTGGCCTTTTTTCAGGAAATAGTCCAAGTGTCACGACACTCGGTGGTAGTCGTAATCGGACTGGAAGTCAACAAAATGACATGCGAGTGCATCCGATAGAGGAATAAGGTATGAACTACAGTACTGCGAGAAATAAAGCCTAAAATCTATGCGTACAAAACGTTCCATTTGTACGTCCAATTTTCTTCTAGTTGCGCTCCCCTTCGTGACAATAAGGATACTTGTCGACGAACGGATGGTTGTCTACGTCTAGTGGCTCGTCCGACGACATAAAGTCTCGTTTGATCTGGTCCATTGCGATAAACGCGCAGTAGAAACCCAAAACGAGACTGCTAAAGATAATAACATGGCACATGAAGCGGTCACATTGTCCCCGAAATGTATCTAACGGGATCGGATGGACCCGAAGGTAGCACAGACATGGCATAATCATACACGACATGGTGACGGCTGTCGCTCCAATGAAACTTTGAATGGCTGTAAACGACGATTGGAAAAGAATGGCAAGAGCCGCTTGCATCCAGATTGTACTCACACGAATTAGACTACTGTACGCACGGTCGGACATTGTGTACACCTCATCATCGTTCGCACCAGTATCACTCGGAGGGGGTGACGACACTTGAACGTACGGTGTTTCATAGTCGTACAAATAATGTCCCTCAGTCGAAAGTCGGGATTGTTTCGACGAGCTCAACGTTTTAAGAGCTGGAAAAGGGAGCGATTGGCGACGAATGGCATGGTCGGCGTCCTTGCCCAGTAAATAGCGCTCCAAGTTGAAGAGAATGGGAGTTAAAAGGACTGGAAACGCGAGCATGATGTGAAGTAACATTAAAATCGCCGCGAGTTTCCGAGCGAAGGTAGTTTTCGGTACTTGATCCAACAATGTGGCAGATGCGGTACACCCAAATTGGTAATAACTGATGGCTCCAATGAACATGTAGATAGACATGATGAAAAGTACCGTGAAGGACACGAGATTCACGAAGTGACTTGGGTCTCTATGTTGTCGTTGGATAGGGGGAATGAGAATAGCTGTACCGGAAGCGAACATGATGGTTCCGAAAGATTGTACCACATTGTTCATTTCAACTTGGGTCGCTCGTGGAGATAGGGGAAGGTTTTGGAGACTATAGCCAATGCAAATGACATCAGCAAGTACAGCAAAGAGACCACCCATAAAAGCCAAAGGGGCTATTGCTTTAAGTGTTGGAATTAAAATCACTGGCAATACCCCGAGAGTCATGACAAGAATCCAATACGTTGGACTCGATGGCTCTTCTGTGCTTATTCCTTCCACGAGACTTGGTAGCAACACCGTGCCACCCATAATGAAAAATGCAATTGGACTTAAGAAACACACGCCCCATTCCGACACTAAGACAATGCATCGTCCTGTCTCGCCAAACGCAAAGAAGCCAAGGTCACTGAAAGTTCGTACATGCATTGGAGTGACCGTTAAGGCTTTACTCACAGCGACACTGGAAAGGGGTTCATAGATAGAATCAGATTTTTAGAGACACATAAGAGTCAATAATTGAAAAAAAAGCTTTTTCTTTTAACCTGGCGTGAAGGTTGCAAGCGGAGATAAAGTAAACGCCCAAAGTCGCGCAGAAAGGTCCGGCAGCTGCAAACGTAAAGCCAAAACTCATGGAACCAATGCCAAAGGTGGCGCAAAAGAGCAAAGCGAAACATAAGACGTCATCATCACTCCTTAACATGATTGAAAGTTAGATTGCAACCTTTCGTCTCGATTTGCTTTATCTTTAAATACCGGTAAGATACCGGTAGATAGAGACAAATCGTTCGACAACCAGAGTCGGATTGCGGCTTCACAACTCCACAGCTACACGAAGCCTTCTGATCTTCGGCGAAGCTTCGATGGAAATCTAGCACTCAGTGAACTTGTTGACAAATGCGTAAACTTCGTTCGTGTTTTACGCCAGTAGACAGTAGTGTTCATGTCGCCTAAGCACTTTAAGAAGGGCTGACGTGTACTTGTAGTCAACTGAAGCTTAGAAAACTAATAAATACGAGGGACATGACATTTTCAGCCTTCGTACAAAAAGAAAAGAGGTAACTTTAGTTGCAAATTTAGAAACAAAAGAGCAACATCGTATATTTGCATTAACGTTACCGTATGAAAAGCCATATTGGTGATATTCTAAATAATTTTCAACCAAGTTATTTGCGATCAATTGGCGCAAAATCTGGCAGCGCATGGAAAAGCGTGGAAGTCTTCCAGCACTTATCAATTTATCGATAGCAGGCCGAAGCACGTCGAATTCGTTCGGGGATGACCAATCTGAGGCTATACAACTTTTCATATACCGACCGACCGGATGCATTTCAGAGGTAATCCGACCGACCGGAACCGCTATACAAAATCCAAGTAAATTGGCTCGGGGAAGACGACCGTTTCTTAAGTCCCTATCGCCAGGTTGGTTCGGCCGTCTTCTGCACCCATCAAGATTCCACGTTGCTAAAAGCCGGGAGTCAATTTTACCGACCGACCATACGCACCTAGCCTTTTCATTTATACTTTATTCAAATGAAAAAGTGCTTTATAAACCGACCGGCCGTGATGGCCTGGCGCATTTCTTTATAACCGCCCCCGAACTCCAGCGACTTCGCTCTAAACGAGCGTTTTGTGCACCAGTGTCATTTTTCATTGTGCGTCCAAGTGGTGACTTCATTACCGAAATTTCTCTAAACGTCTACTTAAAGTTTAAGACAATGTACCAGTGCCCAATGGCTGCTCAATCAAGTGCAACTTCGTCGCAAACTGTTGACTCAGTCGCACAGCCTCGTGTACTCGGGCACAAGCGGCGACGCAGTGTCTCGTGTTCAAATTCTACAAAGGACTGCGCAAGTGAAAGTTGCTGCACCACATCAGGCGAGAGTTCAGGCGACGAGAGTGATGGTTGCTTATTTGAAGAAGGGATAGAAGATGTGGCTATCAAGCGGCGGCGACGGGCCGATCTGGACAAACTAAAGAAAACCGTGCGACGAATGGAAGCCCAAGTGGTGGATGCCACTGCACAGCTCAAAGACCTTGCGGAACTTGTGGCGCACGTTGTGGCACGGCGTCAGCAAGAACAGAAGCAGCAGCAGCAGAATTAACTGGAGAACTTTTATGCATAGATATGCACAGTTTACATTGTCATAAGTTAGTAGATTTTATAGCGATTCGCGATAGCGTTACACAGCATTCGACGTTCGTATTCAGTTCATAACAAATAAAACACAAGTTGAGCTTTTTTAAGTCACATCTTTCTGATCTGTGATTGGCGTCGTCTCTCTAACCACTTTCTCACAAAGTTCCTCACCATTCGTAGCCTCTCTGCCTCAGACTTTTTACAAGCCGGTCGAGCTGGCCATGAGTACTATCTAAAAGGAAGTATAGCCAAATTCTTTTAGTTCGGTCGGTCGGTCGGAAGAGTTGACTGGGCTTTAGAAGGACATCGAAGTACATGTAATTGTCCGCATAAACACGAACGACTTACATACAAAAAGTTCATTCTTTGTAAAAAAGCCGGACATAATCATGCAGAGAATAATCAGGCGGACAATTATTGCATGTGTCCATAAAAATTGATAGTTACATACATTCCTACATCTTTTGCATTCCACCACACAAGTGCATTTCCGTCTTTGGTCCATGTGGCGACAGATGGTGTGTTTCTTCCGCAAACCAGAGCTTGTCAATCCAAACAGGCTGCCTTTCGTTCGTTAATTCCGTCGTCATCTCTTCGCATTTCGCTCGCAAGTACCCTAACGCTTCATCGCTGATATCTGGTGCTAACACGCGTCCCAATGTCGAGTGGATAATTACTTGCGTGTCAGTCTTTGGCACATAAGAAAAAGTCTCTTTCGCTAGGCGACGGATATGATCCACAGAATACTTGGCGTGTGTATTGATGACGTCATCACGCAGCTGTTGGGTGGCAGGCACTCCCTCAAAGAGCATAATAATGGCACCCGAAGACGCCAGAAGAACTCGAATTGGGACTAATTGAAACGGTGCAATCTGCGTGCACATGTTTCGAAGCTTCGCTTTATCCTGAGGAAAGCGCAGTCTCGCATTTGGTGCCAGATCTTTTGGATGTGACGTATGGAAGAGTGTCACGTGCATCAGTTCACGAGGTGTAACGTAAGCCACGGCATTCTGAGTCGCATGTTCACGCGGTAACAAGTTCGTTAAGTGTGTGCCAATTGTGTGACAGCGTTCCGCCATTTCCTGAGGAAGGGGCGCACAAATAAGGCCAACGCCATCATTCTCGCTAGGAAATTCATAAGGCTTGGACTCGAGCGTTATACCAGTCGTAAAGTGCTCTCTATATTTTATTTAACGTTAATACAGTTAGTTAGTCGAGATCTTCACTCTCAATAGCATATAACGTACCTTATTTTACGCACATTGTCCCGATCAAGTGTCTCCCCACCTTTAGAAAGCTCTTGATAAAGTTGAGCACGCTGTCGATGCCATTGCGCTTCTTGTTCTGTATGTATCGCCGAACTCATCACTTTCTCTGCAGTGACATGAAACGCGGTTACACTTTAACGACATCTGAGTCAGATCTCGAAATAATATTTTCAATAATGGTCTCCCTATTTTTAGCAATTATTTATCGTAGTCAAAAAACAACAAGGCACTTTGAATAGTATCTCACGTCGTTGACATCACGTACCCAGACTTTGACTTCGTGATTGCCCTCCGAAGGACTGGTCACGCATCAAAGGCGACATCAAGTTGCCAGAACTCATTTACTCAATACTGTCGATCAGTAATTTTAAGTAACATGAAAGCGTAATCATTTAGTCCAACCAGTACAACATAGTGGGGTCTGAGTTGGACCAAAGTGGGCCGCACTTTCGCGTTTGAAAATGTCTCTTATTTTTTTCGTATTAAAAGTCTAAATCTGGCGTTAGCCGTCACTTCAGTTAAAAAGATGTGATCGTAGGCTGGCACAACAGCGTCTGAGACGGTACGGATACTTCAAGTACAAGAGCAAATTCGTAGCCTATATACTTGAAGTATCGAACTGCAAAAGCGACGGCAATTGATTTACTAAAGTGCACTTGATGTAAGGATTGTTTCCACCAAATTCCCCCAGTTTTCTACTGGAGGGATTTGGTGTAAACAAATGTTGATGGGACGGAGTTCACTGTTTCTCTAAAATGTCTAAGTGATAGACACAGCCTGGGGCTACGCCGAAGTGGGCAATCTGGGCTGCTGCTCGCTGTTGTTTGCTAGCCATTTTCTGTTCATGCCATGCGAGTCGCTTGGGATCCGTCAATCCGTCCACTTCCCACGCAATACTCGGCACTCGCACCACTTTTGCCGTCCTGGGAGATTCAGTGTTTGCATAAAGTTGCTGGTACAGAGCGATCGTCGCCACTTCTTCAATGCCAGCAGCTGAGTCGAGACGCAACGCATCTCCCATTAAAGGAAACCCAACTTTTGTCAATTGCTCCAAGTTCCATAGAGCCAGTGTATTCCATGGCGAAGTTAAACCACTTAACTCGATAGGTTGACTCTTTGGATCTGGCTGGAAGTTATGGCCAGGCAGTGCCGCCCCAACGACTAGATCCCGTGTAGGGTCAAAATGTGAGCATAGGGAGGCCACACTCGCTTTATCCACTTCGATTTCCAAGGACTGCAAAAGCAGTTTGTCGGCGCTGGGGAAGCGCTCGGCTGCGGTTCCAATTAAAGCATTTAAAGCCGGCACAAATTTCCCCCAATAGAGCATTGGGATAATTTCGACCTTAACCAGACTTTCTGATTCAACCGCGATCTGTACTCGTGTCATAAACTCGCGCACTGATTTGATAAAACTATTTGTCGCTAACGCATCTTTTTCATCCCGTGCTAAAATGACTCCTCCGGCCATCGCTGGGGGTAAACCCACAGCAATTAGAATACCACCATCAGCATACGTAGCCGCTCGTGTGCAAAAAGCTCGCACTTGATTCAGCAGCTTGTCAACTTCAAGGCGCTGGTCATGGGAATGATTATGCCAATGGAGCCGCGTGCCTACCACAATCCCACCCGCCATAATGGTATCTTTTTTCTGGATCTGATTCTTGAAAAATTAGCAAAATTATTGTGGTACTTTATCTCCATAACAAAACAATCCAAACCACTGTTTATGTTTAAGAAACAATGTTCAATAATTCTACGAGGCCGGTCCATTCGTGAGACGTTGTATTCTACTTTCGACTGTGTCTAATTGTTTGCGTAAGGACCGTCGACGGCCTTTTTTGCTCCGTCCTTGCTCTTGCGCGATTTTTTCTTGCAACATTTGGACGCGCGCTTGCAATTCTTGTACGGACCCGGCAATAAGTGCTACATGTTCGTCACAAAAGACGTCCGCGTCCGTTTCGCCGCGACTTGTAGCCTCTTGACGACACGAATCACAGCGAAGAACGTGCATCCGACAATACGCACACCGCGTGCCAGAGAGCGTATCATGCGGTTGATGACATGTGGCACATTGTCCCGTAATCGAATGATTGTCACATTCCATGGTCACTCGTTGGTCGAAAACAAAATTTTTGCCTTGAAAAAGTCCTCCTCCATCCGGATATTGTTCCAAATAGCGATGAATTCCTCCTTGTAATTGATAAACATGCGATAGTCCTAAATGTTTTAAATACGCCGACGCCTTTTCACATCGAATGCCGCCCGTACAGTACATGAATACTTTTTCCTTTTCCTGTAACAGAGGCAAGTGTTTGTCAATCCATTGTGGAAATTGTCCAAAGCGTCGAGTTTGAGGATTTAAGGCTCCAATAAAATGACCCACTTGATATTCGTACGAATTTCGTACATCAATAAGTGCAATGGAATCGGGTTTCGCAATTAATTGTTCATTTCGAAATTCGGCCGGGGTTAAATGTGTACCTCGTTGGGTTAAATCGTACACAGTGGCAGGTAATTCCAACGCCACAATTTCACCCACAACCCGCACTTGTAAATCTAAAAATGGCGTGACGTTAGAATCACTCACTTTCCAATCAATATCCGAAAAAAGCGCGTCGTCCGTCATGGTGTCTATGTACCGTTGTACACTATTCTTGGACCCGCCTAACGTCCCGTTAATTCCTTCCAATGCCAGACGCACACGACCAGTGAGATGTAAAGATTTGCACAAGTTTTCATGCGTCGCTGCAAACGCTTGCAACTCGTCTTCTGTATCGCATATTCGCACGTATTTGTAATACAGCACCACCACAACGTCTTGGCCCATAATGAGATTTTGAATTTGACAAATTTGTGACCACAAACCGAATCTAGTGTGGACCACAAACGTCAGCAGTCTATTTAGTGATTACTCAAGTAAGTAGACGCCAACGCAGTTGCATATTTTTTTCTCGTTAATAACGAACAATTTCCAGCACTACAGTAGGTACCTTGCAGCAACTTGTACGACCAAAAAAAAATAACCCACGTCGAATATTTGCCACCATCCTTCACTTAAATCACCGCGTGAAAGCCCGAGTTCATGTGCGTACGAGTTTCCTCCTCCGTCGCGTCGTCCATCATTCCATTCGTATGGCCCCCTGCTTCTTCCGCCAACGACGCCGACGCGGCAGACAGCGCCGAGTTCTCGGATGGATCCAACAAGGTGGACGCATCCATCGTCTGGTGCGTCTCCATGTCCAGCGATGCCATGTGCTGGGCCGACGTGGTCGTACATGTACGATCCGTGTCGAGATCGTACAAATTCTTGGTGTCTTCTTGCGTATGACTCAACACTTGCATCGCTTCTTTCTGTCCTTCCAATCGAATCGCATCCTGCACTCGTCGAATCGCATTCAACGCATTATCGTCTGCATCATTGCGATCTTTTAACACATGCAAGACATCCCGAAACGCTTTGAGTTTTTCCTGCAATGATAATGTACGACCAGGACTGTCGTCCATTGCGTCTTCGACTTCATCTTCTTCCACTTCACAAATATTCGAGACCACGTCAAATCTATCTTCATGCACGGGATAATCCGACAGTGTCTCGTCGTTCAAGTACTCAATCATTGGAATCGGATTCGCTAAGCGTAAAAAGAGCATCAAATGGTCCAATTCGGAATCCAAGAGCGTTTCGTCCTCGTCGTGCAAAAACGTCTCTTGGTCGTCCATCATTTCAATCCGCGTGCGTACAAGTTGCGTCGGGACCCACGCGCGCTTGATCGTTTCGCTCGAGATTTCGTCCCAGCTCACGACTGCCCACTTCATTGCTTGCAAGACATCAACCTCAAACAGGCCCCGCTTCAGCTCGGCTTTATTGATTGCATGGCGTAAATGGTAGCGTCGGAATCGCTTTTTAAACGTCGTCACCAGTCGTGACGTGATGGGATTCAGCATTTGCATGACGGCAGGAGGAAGCAGAAACACGACAACGTGCGTAAGTTCCAAATGGGCCACGACATGGGACGGCAAGTCGTTTAAAAAGACGAGAATGTGGCGTTTTTGATTCGCCATGGCAAAATCCAAGCGCTGAATCCAGCGAGAAAAAATGACACCCGTCATCCAAGCTTTGTGGTTGCTAAAGTAATGTAATCCATGCTGTTCTGCGGTTTTTTTGCGAAAACATTTCGGATGTTCATGATGCGACACAAAAAGGGGCTGGAGTTTCTCCGATCCATCGGCATTGGCCCCTAACGACACGACAAAGCGCTTTTTACATCGCATGCGACTCTCTTCCAGGGCATTTTGTACGGGAGGCATCGTATACAGCACGGGTGTTTCATCCACGGCAAAGATATTGCTTAATTCGTACTTATCCGTCTCGAGGCCGAGTGCGTCCAAATTCGTGTAATACACCACATGACTGGGTTGCCGCCGAGAAGGAGGAGGGGTACTTGATAAAGTTGACAATTCGCGTTTCAGATGATGATGATTGTGACTTTGAACATCGGCGTTAAATTTCCGAAAACTAAAATTATGACGCAATTGAAACGAATGGAGCCACCCATTCGAGAATTCCGGCTGCTCGTGCGCCGGAATGTTCAACATTTGGGCAAACTCTTTGGCTTTCTCTTTGGTTAAATCGCCCTGGACCGTATGCCCACGCCCGGCCATTTGAATCACCCAATTCGCTAACGCACAGTCCAGTTGCGGATGTTGCACGACGCGGCGCTTCTTGATCCCGAGCTCCAGGGAGCTCATGTTGATAAATTCATGCTGGCGCCGTAAAATTCCCGATATTGTTGACTGGGCCGGCGTTTTTTTCAAATTAAATTCGTGTTTCGTCCACTGAGCCAGGTCTTTCTGCGACATGACCCCGCCACTCTTACGGTAGAATTCGCAAATCAGTTTGCGCTGGTAATTCGTTAAGTTGCCATTACCACCAGCTTGACGACGGGGTTTTGGGGTCGTGGGGGCTAAAGTGGGGGCGGCGAGCGACGACGCGTCGAGCGCCTCGTCATTCGAGGGCCGCTTGCAGAAATTCGACGCCATCAATACGTGCGCTCTCGCACCTGTCTAATCGCTTCTTGGTTTTGAAAGGGGGAGAGGCGAGAAAGAGAGAAAAAAGAAAAGTACTCGTATACTTAAGTAGGGGACCTGGCTACAAAAGTCCCAACGTTTTTTACGTTTGACTTGAAATTAATATTAAACTTAACGTGTGTCGATCTTGTCGGGTACGTA
>MIQA02007441.1:18191-29210 GCA_001887855.2 Sclerospora graminicola | reverse complement strand
CTCAAATTCTAAGCGAGTCGATGCACAAGCTGCAGTTGCAACTTGCGAAGAAACTGATGAGCCTTCTACTGTTACCACAGAAGAAACTCAAGCAGTTTCGGAAACCGAAACCGCTTATGCGGAATATGTGTCGGCAGCAATGGCTGCAGACAATGAAAACAACCCACCTACTGCCAATAAAGCAGTAGATGAATTCGTATTACAGCGCCAAGCTGTAATACGCTATGTAAAAGACGCGCTTGCTTCCGCTTTTGACAAGCAGAAGCAGAATGCAGACAAAAACGGAAGGAAAAACACAAATTCCTTTCAAAAGGATGAATTAGTTATGTTATCTACAACTAATCTGCCTACACACGCAATTAGCAACTTCCCTACACGGAAGTTGCTCCCTGGGCCCTTTAAGGTCCAAGGTATTAAGGGGAATGCCTACAGTTTAGACATTCCCGCGGCCATGCGCCTCCACCCAACGTTTTACGTTGGGAGGCTCAAGCCGTACCGATCGTCTACGTCTTCGGACGAGACGCATCGCCACGGCGAATGCCGTGCTTCTTCAAGTCTCCCAAGAGAGACTTGTAATCGGTCTCCAACCGATTGTGAGAAGTCTGGAGAGTTTCCATCTCCGACTTTTGTCGATCGATCTCCGACTTTAGTCGATCAATCTCGACCAGCAGAAGATCATTCTTCTTCTGCATCACGAGATGCGCGTTCTGAATGTTCCGTATCTCGTCCCGATGACAACGATAAGTCTTCATCGAGTGAGACATGTCTTCGCTCAAGGCGTTACAATGCCTCTCGAGTTTGCGGAGCTGGTAACCATGCTCCGCAACCACAACGCCGAGGGAATTACCAACCCCCGCCGCCCCTGATTGATAATCAGGGGAATAAGCGTTATATTCTCGAGCGCTTGCTATCGAAGCGCTCGGTTCCCTATAAGAAGGGGCAGCGTACCGAGTACCTGGTACGCTGGTTGGAATATTCCCAAGAGTCAAACTCTTGGGAACCGATTGAGGTGCTAAGGGCGGATGCCCCTGACCTCCTGCAGGAGTTTGAGAAGGAAGCTTCTCCTCAAACTCAAAAGAAGCATCAACACTAGGTGTTGATGCTGGTGGTACATCAACACTAGGTGTTGATGCTGGTGGTACATCAACACTAGGTGTTAATGACTGCAAAGCATCGGTACTAGGTGCGGATGCATTAAGAGCATCAATGAGGCTCTTAACACTAGCGGGTACTGAGAAACCTCGGTATCCTCTTAGCTCCTTATCAGTAAGACGAGGAGCTCCCTTGGGACAACAAGGGCACTTCATTGTAGAAGGAACTCCACAAGAGAGTCCTTCTCTAATGCAAGTAAAATGGATAAACTCCATTTTACCTGAGCGTGAGTGCTTAAGAAGCGCTCGCGGTTTTACGTGAATTTGTGTACGTATTCGTCGGGACCTTTGTTGTAATTTTCAACAAAGGCATTCCAACTTTGAGTAAGGGCGTCCTTATCGTCCCTATTCTTGCGCGACCCTTTCTGGTTCGTATAATAACGTGCCTGATAGAAAAGATCGATAGCGTACCTACGTCTATCGTCGCTACTGCGATCAAAATGATGATTGCGAAGACCTTCGCAATCATCAAGTGCGTTGATGTCAAATAATGGATATTGACAATCGCGCTTGGTGTGCCCATCACTTTCGGGCACAAGTGTCTATGCTGGGGGCCAAAACCCCACTTTGTACGGAACATGGTGTTCCGTACAACATGGTGAATCGGACGCAGCGTAAGCCGCTTCTGCGCGTTCTTTCTTGGCAAGTGGAGAACCACCTGCCACCTCAAAGTCGTCTTCGCTACGACCAGGCGAATGACGAGGACCAGGAGGAGCTTTACGCTCCTCATATCACCGTATGATGGAGTTGTCGCTGTCGTAATCGACGGTGTCAGACTCCACTTCGC
Organism: Sclerospora graminicola; assembly: GCA_001887855.2. Lineage (NCBI taxonomy): Eukaryota > Oomycota > Peronosporomycetes > Peronosporales > Peronosporaceae > Sclerospora > Sclerospora graminicola. Next base: position 27,272 of record MIQA02007441.1, on the reverse strand, counting down.
CATCACTTAACGGCGAAGCAATTCTAGTGGGCTTAAGCTCGATAGAATCGTTGTCAGGGACGGTGTCGTCCTCGCCCTCTTCGGAGAGTCATCTGACTCTCCGAAGATATCATCAGGCTTCTTCTTATCCACCCGCCTTACGGCAGGTGGAGGCATGGAAGATGTTGCATTCGCGACATCTTCCCGCCCTCTCTTAGACACTGCTTCCGCAGCGTCTACTACGAGAGACAATGGGTCTCTCGGCTTTGTCTTTCTCTTCGACACTACATTAGTAGCGTCGGCATTCGATGTTGACACCTCTGCACGTGATGTGGAGGTGGGAGCTGCTTTAGCAGTATCGGCAGCATCCTTAAGAGCGCCGCCGCATTTCCCGATCATTTGTTTTCTCATGGTCGTTGATGGGTAATAACAAAACATCGTTATGACCAACAAGTGCCACCATTCGATTGGCCAATATTACTTTAAATTAACGAGCACAGGTGGATGCAGCAAGGGAAAACCAACGACGGGCATACACATCGGAGGACGACTTAGAGGAAAAAGGTTCCACGTTAACCGTGGACGAAGAACAGAAGACAGTAACATGTGTAACTCCCTGTAAACAGTCTGAGGAGGGAGACAAGCAGGAAGACCGGGTACCCAAGGCAGATACTCAGACACGATCAACTGGCCAGCCAGTAACGTCGGACTGGATAACGGTAAAGCGGTACAAAGGGAGAACTGACGCCAGTCAGCCAGAGGAAAAGGGGACAGAGGACAGGAAGCAAGAAACGAAGGTGGAATCTAGTCTCAAAAGAGACGTCGAGAATTCAAAACAGGGAGAGGTCCGAAGAAATAGTGGACAACAGGGGAAGCAGGTGTCAAGGGCCGAAGTAGACACCAAGGAACTCGTATCTAAGAATAAAAAATCGCCAGGCTAAGCAGAAAGAGCGAGAGCAGAAAGCTATCATTCTTCAAAGAAAAGCGACCGCATTACTGATGCAAGAAGGGAAGGTCAAAACCTTCATTACTGAGGTAATAAAACAAGTGGAACTGGAGGAAGGGTTGATACAACCATCGAAACCGTTGTATGTTGGAGATGCAACGCAATTAGACCTTACCTCTATACCGAATGTGATTCAATCTTTGGGGCTTATACCAACACCACTCCGGCGGCAGGAAATTCTCAAGTCTACGCTGTATGTCAGGCATTGACTTGTTCACAGAAATTAAGTGAAAATGTTGAGTTATTGGAATCGATGACAAAAAATTGAAGGAGGGGTGTATAGTCAGAGCTCTTCTAGATTCTGATGGGAAGTTTCCTCCCGGGACGAGGAAACCAACGCTGATAGAACTGGGACGAGCGAATTATAGAATCACGCCAAAGGAATCCAGACGATTATTCCAGAAATATCTCTTAGAGTTTGCTGAAAGTAGCTCCAAGATATGAGAAAATATTCCACGTACGACACCTTAAAATCACTGAGTACGTTGCTCCATTGGGACATTTATGTAATCACCCGCCATGGACGACACTTCCGGGACTGTTACACCTGACGCCAGAAACACGGACTGTACGGGGGAAAACATATCAGATGAGCGGGGAATACCCGATGACGGTGAGTGTGTTTTACGAGCGGATGAGAGCCTTTCTTAAGGCAGAGCTGATGGAGCATCAGGAGGGATAACGGCCACTGATACTGGAATACAGTGGACAACACTACTCAGCCATTTTGAGTGGAACAAGATAGACTTTCAGAGGATATAAATACGGACGACAATAGTGAAGACGAGGATTACGATGACGACAGACCATATGAAGGCACCATAGTACAACACAGTGAGGATGGATATCGACTGGTAGAGACCCTTCCCAACAGGAACAGATTCTGAACTGGGATAACAACGCTGGATCGCAATCGACAGCGTCATCACAAGAACTAGTAATAAGTACTGATGGGTCGATTACCCGTTACGGAAATCAATCCCCATGGGATCGCGAGGACTGGGATAGCAATTTTCATGATCTTTTACACAGGTTAGATGGACCGACTATACACCATGGTTTGAAGTGTGAGGTTACCCAGATAATAATGACGAAAGAGCCCAGAATGTGTGAATTATTGCACTTTTTATCAGATACAGTCTCGAAGTTGTCATTACCGGAGCAAGAACGCATACTTCAGGCTGATTATTAGACCAGGACACATGTACGAGATTTCTACAGCAGTATCAATTCTCAAAAACCAACAATGGTATGAGCGCGTGTGGTGGGAAAATCACTCTGGACAGGAGCAATTACAGATATCAGACAGCGCAGCATCTGATTCGGAATATAAGGAATCTGAAAACCCCGGTAGGTTGCAGGATACGATCCAGTCCGGTAGCAGTGATAGCCCAATGCCAAAACGTATTTGTCGCAGAGATAACGAAGGGGGGGAGGCTGAATCTATGGATGTTGTACCGGTACAAAGGAAATTATTTGGTGAAATGATGAAGTGCGATTCAGAACCGAATATAATGACTATGACTCTGGATGATTTTAAGACGGCCTGGAATCAATTATTGCTACAATGGGAAGAACAAACAGGAATTCCATTCCCATTACTAAGTTTAACAAAGACGCTTTGGATAAAGGCGGCACATTTGGAAGCCAACCGTTTACTACACTTACTCAAAGCGGTACCAGGATCTTATTATATCTTGGATAGTGTTCATGGAAGTGTGCTAGTTGAACTGACCAAAAATTGGAGGGAACAATGCTGGCTTGCTGTAGTGGATGCTGGAAAAAGAGAGGGCCTGCTAGATATCTCAGGTGAATGGTTTCTAGAGTGGGAACAACGGTTCAACGTGATGAAAAGTTCAGCACAGAAAACGGCGATAATTTACAGTTCGCAGGAATGGGCGCGGCTTCGGAAGATTCAATTTCGTGGAAATACAGTGTTAAAGTTATTGACTCCCCGACAGGTGCCTCTTCTCGCGAATATGCTCCTCAGTGTCCATCTGTTTGTGGAACAGATTGCCGCCTTGATTGGGAAAATTATCAGCCCGCGGATACAATTTTATGTCTATTACAGAGACATCTCCAACTATTGGACACGTGCAAAGACTATGCAGCACAGATGGATGCGATTGCGAACGGAGTGACAGGAGCTTGGAAAAATATTTTCACATTCATGCACTAGGAAAGCATCATCCAATTAGTGGGGAACAGTGAAGTAAAAGCAATTGAACAGGACAGGACGGTCAGTGTCGTTACTAAGGGCACTGCGGTAGGGCAAACATCAAATTCGACGTATTGTTAAGATGAAAACTTTAGATATATTCACGAAACATCGACTTCTGAGAGATTTAGAATATACACCGTTATCAGAGTCCGAATCGTCCAATCCACAAAAGTTGACAAACATCTTTCTCAGCCAAAATGTCCGTGGATTTGCTAAGAAAGACATAGATCCCTGGTTCAATGCGTGGAGATGGGGCTATTCAAATTATGTGGCACACATCATCCTACTTCAAAAAACACACATTGTGTCAAAAGCGGAACGGGACAAAGTATCACGGAAATGGGCGTCTCTCTGGGGAAACCAGGACATAAGAAGATACTTTCCTACTGGAGCGTGCATACTACTAAACAAGGGAAGCGTAGCGATTTTGGTGAACCCGGCTGTGGCGAATCAAGTTGTTCCTTGGAAACAAATGTTGTGGTCAAATCGTCTCCTAGTGGTAAAAGTGAATGATACCTTATTTATAAATTTGTATGGGCCGTCTAGTGATTTCAAAAGCCGAGAGATTTTTTTGGAGCTTTACGAACAATTTTTGAACGAAAACAAAAAAATTGTTTTCTGGGGGGAGACTTTAATTGTGTCGATTCACCAGCTCTGGATCGACTTGGTGGAATGCGTTCAATGCGACCAGAGAGTAATGAGTTGGCGAGACTTTTAAAAGAATGGCAATTATGGGATGGTCGGCTTCTAATGATGCCTGCAATATGTGTATGGCGGTAACATAGACAAAGACAGGCTCACTCTAGAATTAAGTAATAAATATGATGACCCGCATTTAGGGCGAGATCTCAATTGACCCATTTGACCATTATACATATTGGCGGGCAAACCAAGCCAGTCGGATTGATCGCTTTTATGTATCGGACAATTGAAAAAACTGGGTGGTCTGGGTGGCTGTTGAGGCACCACCGGTTTAGGTATATCTGTATTTGAAAGATCAGAGTGTGTCACGGAACCAACTAGTGCATAGGTGCATGCCATATCCGTTCTCCAGTTCAAATCAGGATCAAATTCATTCACTGATTTTGGATCGCATTACGAGGTATATCAGTCTCACCAAAGATGAAACCAGTTGGGACACGAGCGTGGATGCGTACCGAGATATAATTTTCCAAGTACGAATGAAAGTGGCCAGACGCCGGAAACGACGCCTGTATCATCTTCAACGTACTGTCAGAGACAATGCAAAATCCAGGCAACATATCGTTTCGGCTCTCTCGGGGGTCTTACATAAAGAACGATTATTTCGACGGGGATTACGGTTACACCGATCATCTACAGACGTACGGTGGCTGTTTAAACGGGCCTCAGTTTGGGAACGTGACCAAACGGTTTCCAGAATAGACGCGAGGTCAGGCCCTCCATTCCCAGACTCCCTATCCATACCGGATAAATTCGCGGCCACCTGGCGCAATGTTATGGGATATAGCCATCGAACCGTACCAAGTGTCAATTTACGTGACAGGACGACACAATTTATGATGGTACCTGATCATAGAAAGGTTACGAAGCTCCGAATTCCGCTCTCCTAGCAGAAATACAGGAGAAGGACGTCTACTGGGCAATTAAATGTTTAGATAGACGAACGGCAGCTGGTCAAGACGGATTAGGAAATCTGCCGAAAACTCTTTCTCTCGTCCACCATCGTCCGGAAGCTTCAACTCGGTAAATTCTTGCACTTGGAAAGGCAGGCGCTTGGGCGTGTAAATGTTTTTTTCGCACATCGCAAACAGCCTTCACATACTGAAACTCGCGCTCGGTGTCGAGGCAACTGCAACCGATAGGTCCATAGGTTCTGGACCTCCTCCGCCCGCGCCCTGGCCGGGTGTTGGTGTTTCAAGACGAAGTGTGAACTTCGTCTCGACAAGAAATTGTTATGCATCCGAAGAACAAGAAGTTTCTTCGCTGCAATAGATGTGCGTAAACATTACGCCCATGAATGCATGACACCGCGACCAGGGCCACGCAGTCAGCGGACTGGACAGTCCGCTGGTAAGCGACATCAACAGGGGCAACCCTCTGTTGATGCAAAAAACGTCAACAACCAGTAGGGGCGGGGTGCCCTACTGGACGGGTTATCTCGCATGCCGACATCGGGCATGTGAGGATAATAGCCCCAGACGGGACTATGTCCTGTCAACGTGTGCAGGGTGAAGAGAAACCTCTCATCACCCTGGAGGTCAAGCCGCATGGAAACGATGTCCCCATGCGTGCTCTGTTTGACACAGGAGCGTCAAACAATTTCGTTAGAACTGAGGTTCTAACGTCGTTGAACTTCGTGGAGATTGAATCTCCACGAAGCATGTTGTCAGTCCGGTTAGCAACAGGTGCAACCGTGACTATACCAAAGCGTGTGATTCGCACACGCTTCGAGTTAGACGAACTGTCGTTCGAGGACGAATACATCGTCCTCGATCTTGACGACAAGTTCGATGTTATCTTGGGCATCCCTTGGATGTCCAAGCATCAACCAACGATCGACTGGGTTAACCTGTCGATCGACTGCGGCGGTCTCACAGGATCTGATCACCCTGTGAGTAACCCGGCTGTATCTAATGATACAACCGCAGAGTCAGACAGTCTGGTGGGTAGCGATGGCACCACCAGGTCTGATCCGACTAGATCAGCGGATGGTACACCCGCTGATCAAAGTCCAGAGGGACTTAAACACGCAACGAACGAGTCGTTGCGTGTCAGTAATGTGTGCAACACGGGTGAAAATTACTCCCGTGTTGAAGTTACTACTACGACCGATGACGGTCGTGGTATAGAGAATGCACACGCGGTGGGAAACACCCACCGTGAAAAGAATGAAACCGTCACAGAAGTAAATGACTTCCGTGTCGAAAAAAAAGAACTCACGACTTAGAGCAGTCGTGAGTGCATGAGCAGCATGGTAGACAGTGGTCACCATGAGGAGAATGCCTTGTTCACGAGTGATAATCACCGTGCAACAGATCAGGCAACAGATCAGACGAGTGCGTCTGATCTCGTAGCTGTGTCCGTCGAGACGATCAACGTCTTGACGCAGACAGAGACTGGATTAGCTACCCAGTCTCTCACACTTGACAACCCTCCGAACTTAAGTTCAGAGGTGATGGCCCTTCCAGCCTTGAGCTGGAAGAAGTTCGTAAAGAACTTGCGCAATGATCAGATCGAACAGATCTGCGTCATTGTCGCATCTGATGAGGTTGTGGATATTCGTGAGCGAATATCCACTTTGCAATTAGAAGGCATCGGGAACGAACTCGTTCCCAATGAAAAGAACGCTGGGAACGAACTCGTTCCCAATGATCAAACCAAAGTTCAGCGCTTTGAAGCGCAGAGCTGGGAGTCGCTTAAGGCGACTTCTCCGTACTACGAGGTACTTTGGGAATACGCTGACGTATTCCCAGAAGAAGTACCTTATTAGCTCCCTAAAGATAAGGGAACTAGGCACGAAGTACTGTGTCACGCGGCAGTGGCCATTGCCGCGTGACCAGGTCAAAGCAATCGACGAGTTCTTTGAAACTCGTCGTAAGGCGGGACATGTGCGGGTGTCTACCTCACCGCACTCTAGTTCCACCTTTTGTGTGAAGAAATCCACTGGTGGGTGGAGAATCGTTCATGCTTTTAATGAGCTGAACGCAGCCACGGTACCGGTGCAGACGCCGATACCGCGAAAAGATGTCATCATTGATGGCATGAGTGGGAGCACCCCAAGCGGTATGCTTTGGGAGTGACTTGTTCCACCCCACATGAAGTCGACCAAGGTTTTGCGATCCCTACAAAAGCGAACATGTAACGTCAGAGCATAGGAATTGTCAAAACTAAGCCATCGGGAACGAACTCGTTCCCAATGAACAAGTGGGCCATCTCGGCCTCTCTCGTGCAAGATCATGACGGAGTGTACTGTCCTGTGACCTTCACCAGCCGGACCCTGAAAGTTAATGAAGTCAATTACGGATTGGTGGATAAAGAAGTTCTGGCTCTATTGCGGATCTTGGATGTGTGTTATACTATGCTGGTGTCTCGGCCTATCAAAGTACTATCCAGACGGTCGACCCTATCATGGCTCCTGACGGCGAATGGAATTGACGGTCGGCTGGGGAGATGGGCGGCTCTGCTGTCTCAGTGGTCCCTCGAAGTGATTAAGTGTACTAAAGGGGAAGAGGAAATATTGGGCACACTGGCTGCCAGCATTACCCCCAGGGCAGAAGTGGTGGAAGCACTGATAGCGATCGCACCTCGAAAGCAGCCTCGACAAACTATCGTATTACCGCCGCCAACAGTGGGACCCACGGAGGAACTAACGGTTTTGAGTTTCGATGGGTCGGCGAGTGTAAAGAAAGGGGTCGGGGGCTATAGTGTCATTGTGCGGAAGCTGCCCGAATGGAAAGTGATCGCGGCCGCCTCGGATTTCACGCCTGGCATCACGGTGAACGAAGCGGAGTATAGAGGACTGTTGCTTTGCCTAGATCTGTTGGCTGGCCGGACACAGGGGCGGATCATCATATGTGGTGATTCCAACCTAGTGATCCGGCAAATCACAGGAGAGATAGATTGTAAGGCGCCACGGCTGAGATTGTTAAATGATCGGGTTATGTCCGCCTTGCGGAGATGGCCGGAGCACGAATTGTTGCACGCCAAACGAGACTGGAATAAGAGCGCAGATCACTTGGCCACGCTGGCCATGCGCGACAACGTAGGGGTAACGGTTTCTGATCCAGCTCTGTTATCAGATCTGACGGAGATCAACCGGCTGCCCGAGGTTATCCATCCGGCCAACACGGAGGAGATAATCCGGGTGAGCGCTGTCACCCGATCGCAGAAGCGCCGTTCTTCAGCCGCTGGCTCACTATCCCCAGAAACAATGAACGAAGGGATAGTTCAACAGTTGCGAGCAGAGCGGATTCTCCAAGCGCAGGACGAGGAAGAGTGGATAGTAGATCTCAAGGCATACCTTAACGGAGACGTGGATAAACTGACAGCCGAACAAGCTAACGAATGCTTCAAGCTGGCCCCGGATTATGAAGTGGACGAAAACGGGTTACTGTTTTTCTACCGAGACGCCGACCAGCCGGAGATCGAGAGAGATAGATCCGCTCGGCTAGTTGTACCCACTACTCTGCAGCCGGATATCCTCCATCATTATCATGTGAGCTTGGAAGGGGGACATCAGGGCATCGGCCGGACATATCACAAGATTAAGGCACACTTCCACTGGGGTGGGGTTACCGTAGCATTCAGGCTTACGTGGGGAGTTGTCCGGATTGCGAAACAGGGAAAGGCCGGCCGACCATTAGAGGGCGGTCGCCTGGGAATATACAGGCCACCTATCCTTTTCAAGTCATTGCGATGGACCATATCCCGTCCTTACCCAAATCTCGAAATGGGTACACAGAGCTGCTGATCTGGACGGATTTGTTTACCGGGCTGGTCATAGCAAAGGCCAGTTCCACCCGTACCGCCCAACAGGTTGCGCAAAGCTACGAGGAATGTGTGTTCAGGCGTTTCGGGGCGAGTGAGGTCATCCGGCACGATAGGGAGCCCGGATTTATGGCAGACGTATTCCGAGCTTTCAACAAGATCTTAGGACAGAAACAGAGCGCCACTATGGCTTACCGCCCGCAGGCGAATGGAAAGGCCGAAAGGATGGTTCAGACTCTAACCAGAGCCCTCAAGATGTATGTGGTAGAGGCGGATCAGCTTATGGTAATCCACCTCCCGCAACTCATACAGGACCGCCGCATAGACTGCAAAATCCTCGATGAACCGACTGTAATAATTCAGGCTGCCCAAAAAGAATTGCATAGCCTTTAGGGATCGCGGGAAA